>LQMS01002228.1:0-23674 GCA_001657455.1 Spathaspora girioi | reverse complement strand
TTTCATTTATCTCTATAATAAAAAAATGATATTTTCTTCTATCTATTTTTTTATTCTTTTACATTATCATCTATCTCTATAATTTCTCTAAAATTTCTAATACATAATCTTCTCTGTTTCGACAAATTTGTAGTATTATTCTAAGTCCACAGCATTCTCTTGGCTTGTAACACCCGAACATGCATATCGGCTCACTTTAGGAGATACCTTAGTTTAATGTAGAGCATGGTCAAGAGGGGTAATCACAAAAGTTGCTAATTATTCAATGTAACGGCCCTTGCTTATGCTCTTACAACTTTTTTGTGGCCGTCTTTTTTTTCAGTATTCTCTTGGCTTGTCCTTTTTTTTTGCAACCAAATATGCGCTAACACCAGAACACTCATATCGGCTAACCTTAGGGGATAATATCGCTTAGCGAAGAGAATAATCAAGTGGGGCATATTACAACTTGCTAGTTTATGCTCTTAAAGGGGAAACTGTCTTTTCCAAGTTTAATAGAAAAAATGACTATAAATAACCCACTGATGTCCCTTTGCAAAAGATGACTAGCTCTTTCACAACTTCAAACTACACACTTTTCAAGTAATCTTTTTCCAGAATGCGCCTGAGGACAAGCTTCCACGTATTTATAATTTAATATACAAGCCTAGCGCTACCAACCATTTTGCAATTTGTGTATAACTTTTTTTGCAGTTTGTGCCGAGTTTACATTAGAGAAGGTTTATCTTGGCGACACCGTTGAATCTTCCAATTATACTTTACAAATAAACAGAAGAAGTTAAATCAAATGATAAGAAACCAATGTAATAATATAAATTTGATTCGTTTTTTCTACTTTTGCTGAAACACTTTACGCACCAACTCTTTTTGCAGTCAAATTTTATATATTATAAATACACATTTTTAAACATAAGCTAACATTTCTCTAATACATTCTTTAACTTCATAATACAAGGGACTGACATTACCTTCTATAACAATGTCTCCCGACGAATCATCACTTTCACTAGTTCCATATGCGACTTTTCTAATGGTTATTGTATCATTAACTACTAAAGTACCTTCTTGTTTAAATTCAGCATTCAAATTTTTCTGTTGTAAATTCTTTCTTAAATCAGGTAATCTAATATTCCCAATTGCTAATTTAGGACCATTGGAAATTAATGGTATTAATTTTGATTCTTGTAAAGTTTGATCAAGAAGTTGTTTACGACGTTTTTTATAAACACTTTCATCTTCCGGTTTCTTCAATGTGAAATATGTGGTTGGATTTATATAATCGGTGACTGCTCTCTTTTTGTTGGTGTTTGCTATTTGATTTTGTAATTCTAATTCACCTTGAACTTTAGCAACACGATAATTATTTCCAAGCTTTTGCCATTTTAAATCTTTAATAATGGAATCATCCAAATTAATTTCAAAGTTGTTTAATCCAATTCCACTGCCAGATTCAGAGTCAGACTCAGTACCTATACTTACTGGTTTATCAGATTCTACAACTAAAACATTCATTTTATTATTGCTCCCAGCATATGCACTGGAAAGGCCACTTCTAATTGAAGAAAGTGAAAGATATCTCGTAGAGTTCAATATTTTCATTTTATTTTCTTCTTGAATTTGTTCATTTTGTTGTTGTTCAAACTTTTCCTGAACTTCTTTTAACCCATTGATTTCTAATTCAGGTATACTATTGGAATCGGGAAGCAAGAGTAAGTTGTATGGTTTTAGAGCTTGAACAATAATACTAAGTGATCTTAAATCAACCAATCCTGATAAATCAACAAACGATAATCCACATCTTATTTTCAACATTTGACTTTGTGGGGAAGCAAATGAGGATGCGGCACTAATTGGAACTCTTTTCTTTGGGTTATACAAAGTTTCTAAATTCCGTTGAATCAATTGTTGATTCAATTGTTCTTGAGGGGTTAGCTTGTTTGTCAGTTGTTTATTTTGATTTCTTTTTTGATTATTTTGTTTCGTATCAGCACCACTTTCTCCTGTTGCCGCTGCTTTATCTTCATTCCATCTTCTCTTTTCGTCGAACTTCTTCTTACCTTCCATAATAATCTTGGCATTAGAAGCTTCATCAGTCTTTTCAAAATCTTTAATATCGATAACTTGACCATAATCATCAAATTTTACTTTATGGGTAGCCATAAAATAAGGAAACATCGCCAGTCTTGGTCTTAACCTATGGGTGATTTTAAGATCAATTGGAATATTATCTTTCAAGCTTTGTTTTATATGATCCATTACAAAAGCTTCATGTGCAGCTAATTCATCCACTGTATTGGATGTAACTACAGAAGAAGTATCTGCGGTCACAGACGAAGAAGCGTCAGATTTTAGCCTCTCGGTATCCTCCGAGATATGATCAATTTCTTCTTCCTCCTCTTCATCTTCTGACGAATCTTCATCGTCATCTACGTTTTCAGCATTTAAAAGATTTTGATTCTTTTTATCTCTAACTTTAGCAAGCAATTTCTCCTTTCGTTGCTGGGTTATTCTTTCTTGAAAATCAATCAATTCTCTTCCTTCTAAATTAACCTCCCTAGTCCAAGTTTCGATTGAAATTGCCTTGTCTAGTGGTACAGCTGTACCATCTTCAACCTTCCCACCTAGTTTTGTTTGAGTTAAACTATACCATTCCTTATAAAGCATAGAATTTAACCCGTCATAGTTATTCCCCAAGTGTGACTTTTCAGTCAAGATCACGGTGGTTTTTTCATTATTACATAAATATTGAAATGTTTCCCCGGAAATATCACCATTTTTAATATCTATCCCGGAACAAAATACAATTTTTGGTCCAGATAATTGAACCAATTCACGAGGATCCAATAATAAATCAACTTTAGAAGGATCAAATGGCATCGACAGTAAGGCATTCCCTCTACCTCTACTTTCTCCCGTGGTTTCATCCCAAGATTTAATAAAACTTCCAGACATCCAATCAACTAGATTAGATGCATAACTTAAGATTCTGGTACCAGAATAACTAAGGAAATATACAGGAATAGGAGCTCCTTGTAAATGTTCATCAATTAAATGAAATAATTCTAAAAATCTACCTGAGAGAGAAGTAGGTAATAATGCAGCACCTCCATTAGCTAAAGTAGCATCAACCAATTGTAAGAATTTCTCTGTTCTCTTTTTATGAGACATTGTCGAACCTAAATCAGGAGCAGTAATAAACGCAGTTGGTCTAATCAACAGCAATAACGGATTACCAGTTGATGTAGATATAAATGAAGCACTATTTAAAAATGAATCCTTGGAATGGTTCCATGCAGGAGCATATATAACTTTATCTATTCTTTTGACAATTAACCAAAATGCTCCTCCTAAAGTATGTCCGGCATTATAAGGAGTAATTGTTACTTTATTATCCAACAAGTTTGTGGATTGTTGATATTTTAGCAACATTATTTTATCAAACCAACTGTCAACTTCATCAATTTCAAGAATTGCCGAAGCCAAAGGTCCTAATATCCCATTAGCTCGATAATATTCTACTGTGGAAATTCTACCTAATTGATTAACGGGTAATGTTGAATAAACCGGCATAGTTGACATTAAATTGGGGAATTTTAAGCATAGCAACACATATCCACTTATAAAATCAGGCGTAGAATGTGATAATAAGACAGCGTTGATTTCCAGAAGATGTTGTTCCATAAATAATACCGAATTGGGATCTTTCCCATCCCAAGATGGATCAGCTAATAATTTGAATTCATTATCAAACGAAAGTAAAGAAGCCTTGAAGGAAAGATCGTCTTTCTGGGGAGCAAGCAAACAAAAAGAGAACATGACCCTTTTACTTCGCTGGTAATTTTAGAAATCGTTTTACCAAACAAGCTTACGGAGTCGATAGGTCTTACCACAACAAACTTTGTAATGTGCCTTCACCTTTTCGAAATTTTTATATACAGTTTTGACCGAGACACGACCAGAAGAACGGGCGCTACCACACAGTAAGATCCTGCATCTAAGTTTGAGATTTTTTCTTTGTTTTGTTTTTTGACTGCGAAAAATTAAGCCCGGTTCAAACCGTTTCTTGAATTTCAGAGATGAGTTATAAACTAAAGTTTTCTTGAACAATATAGTAGCTAAAGAGTATTTTGTATATCTGAAGATGTACAAGTATATATTCTATTGTATACAATACCACGCCAGCTATTTAGCTCTAAACTAATAATTTTTGTAGTAACTTTCTGGGATAGTACACCCTGCATATAGAAATGTGTCAAAAATAATCGTTGCCGATCTTCGGGATTTTTCTTGAAAAATTTCTATTTTTCACAGCAATTTTTTTTTGATGTTTAATTTACCACAAACACCCACATCCATATTTGAAAGAAAGAAACAATGTTCAGTTCTATTACTATGTTCCGTCAAGCAAGCAAGAAAGTCGTTAGACAATACAGTAGTGCTGCTCCTAAAGATATTACTTCTCCACTTGTTAGTGCCGAATTAGCCTTTGGTGGATTAGTTTGTGTTGCTGGTTTAGGATATGCCTTCTGGAGTTCAGTTAATGGTACCGAAACCGAATCCACTTTCTCCAAGATTAGAACTACTTTCCAACCAGAAAAGTTCCAATCTCCATATTCTGTTCACAAGAAACAAGAAGAAGAAGCTTAAACATGAACTAGAAATAGAAGAAGCTCAAAAGAACTCGCTTTGTTTACTCTTTACAGATTAGATATTCATTTTAATATACAAAATTTACCTATTTAAACTCATACTATTTCTTGTATGATATGTAATTAAAGTTTCCGCTTGAGTTAAACCGGGAACTTGATGTGTAGTATTGATTCGTTCTAATGAAGTACGCGCGGTTTGGTATTCTCCACTCTGAATCATTTGTTGTCTTAACAAATTAATATCAATAGGTTTATGGAACTGATCATTGATGGTGTTCTTTCTCGATCTGGCAGTACTTTTCTTTTTGTTTTGAATAGTGGCATGTTTCTTAATCGTGTTGAAAGTTCTCGTTAATGGGTTAGCTTCAAGATCTTCATTCTTCTTTTCTTGCGAATCCTCTGCAGGTTGTAACTGGTCCAACATTGCTGGATCCTTATCGATTATTTCCGTCAATAATCTATGTCTTTCAACATCTTCTTCATCGGTAGGATCAAACCCTTCAGGATAATCATCATACTCACCCATTCTTGACCGTTCCCTAATAATATCAATATCCTTAGGTCTGAAATTTCTCAACAAGAAATCATAGATAAACCTAGGAATCAAACAAACAAGAACACCAATGAAAATACAACACCATACTGCCAAAGTACCCAATGTTTGAGCCCCAGCTCGGAAAAATTCCTGTGCGGCAAACAAATTAGCACTCCATGCCCCAGTCCAGAAATAAACCAAAATAATCGATATACCATCAATTAAAAGCGTTAACCAATCCCATCGTTTCTGTTGCAATAACACATAGATGTTACATGCAGTAACAGCAATACTAATTGCCACAATCCCGATCCAAAATCTATGATCTATAGTTAACCCTTGAGGATTCTGGAATGCAACCACATATAAAAGGAAGGGGAAAAAGAATGAAATAACCGATTGATAAAGTCCATCCAACATATACCAAAGAAATTTATATTGGGACCATTCCAATCCAAGGATCCCACTTCGATATAACTGTGGAGTCAATAATGAAATCGTATCAGAAACATCTTGATCTAAAACAGCCAACACAATCACAGGTAAGGAAGTGAATGCCAAATTATAGAAAATAAGATAAGTATATTCGTAAAGATATGAACCATCAAAGTTATTGAAAATACCAAACCAGAAACAAGTCACCGTGAACACAACATTCTTATAAAAGAAACAGGGGATCATCTCTGCCAATCTTTTATAAGACCATCTACCATGAACCAATAATAATCGGGTTAAATATCTGAATTGACCAATGGCATAATCAGAAGACATGACTGCTTGTCTTCCTTCTTCCCCAGCAATACCGACTCCAACATTTGCAGCTTGAATCATAGCAACGTCATTGGCACCATCCCCAATAGCCAAGGTCATGACTTGAAGTGAATCCTTAACCAATTTGACCATTTCTGCCTTTTGTGAAGGTGATACACGACAACAAATTACCGACTTACATTGTTTACCCAATAATAAGAATTTGCCCCTTAATGTGCGCACAGACTCATTCTCATGCTCAGACAAATCTTGAAATACTAACTGCAATGCAGCCCCATCAATAATAACCGCAAAGTTTGGATTAGGAGCAGAATGGTCTTGTTGAGCAGCAGTAATTAACCCTGGGATGGTTGTTGGATCACTTGTATCAATATTAAAATGCTCTTTCAAATACCCCGTGACTAATCCATCCACGTAATCTACATTTGTCAAATCATTTTCTTCAGGTCTGACTACTAATAATTTCATATCATTTTCCAAAAGATTACACGAGAATCCAATATTTATAGCCGTTTCAATTCTATCTCCAGTTAAAACCCACAATTTGATCCCGGCTTGGGCCAAAATGGCAATTGAGGTAGGTACTCCTGGTTGTAATCTATCTTCAATAGCAGTTCCCCCTAATAATACTAAATTACATTCAATTTCATCTTCAACTTTGGAAATCAATTCATCACGATCATCGTCGATACAGGCGTTAGCTTCTCCATATCTTACACTCCAAGCTTTATAATATTCATAGTCAACTTCCTTTTCAGTGATACATAAAGTACGTAACCCCTCGGTAGCATAGTCTTCAAGATGAAGGGCAGTCTTGGAAATTATATCATTGGAATTATGTTGAGGATCTAATCTTTGGAAAATAACATTATCAGCTCCTTTAGTGTACAAGATTATTTTATCATCTGGTGTTTTCAAAATACATGACATTCTTTTTCTAGCTGAAGTGAATGGGATGATATCAAGTAATTCATAAGTTAATTCTTCTCCATACTTGTCAATGACAACCGATTTCCTCAACCGTTCCTTAAAAACAATACCTAAATCTCTGGCAACTGATACTAATGCAGATTCATCTGGGGATTCAGCTTTAAAAGTACGTAATCCTGGGTCAGTTTCGCTTGTTTCAGTAACCACTGTATGACATAATGCCAATGCAGTCATAAACCTTTCATTAACTTCTCTACGAGTCAGATCTTCCATCATTGTATCCTTAACATAGTCACTAGAAACAAATGTTACGTCTTCTTCACGTAATTGATCGTTACTACTATATTTCACTAAATTTTCAATCATAGCTTCCTTATCTTGAGCGATTTTCCTCTTCCATTTATTTAATTCATTCACAGTATCCAATCCATTTCGTTTATCCAACCCTTGTTTGGCTTCAGTATATGCTAATCCATAAGATTTGCCAGCCACGGTACATTTTTTAAATTCCATAACATTTTGAGTCAATGTACCTGTTTTGTCACTGAAAATATATTCAATTTGACCTAAATCATCAGAAATGTTCCACGATTTAGGAATACAGGGGAAATCCAACCGTTCATAATACATTTTAAGATCGGAATAAATGAAAAATGCTTGTAAAGTCTTGACAATTTCCACGGAAATGTATAAGGAAATAGGAACTAATGCTTGGTAAATAATCAACGTGACGAAAAATGCGAGGACACCGTTAATTGCTGGAGTGCTCCCATAAGGTTTGATTTCAAAAAACACTCTTGAATTATCGGTTTCACGATAGAACAACCCATTAACTAACCCAGATATAAAACATAATAGAAATAAGAACAAGAAATTTATTATAACCGATAAGTTCAATTCTTTGGATATCCTTGACTTCTTGGTTGGTGTGATTCCCGAATTAAGCATTATTTTAGATTCTGGACCAGTATACACTACGAGACCAATGACCCATTTTGTATTTCTTAAAGTACAACCACGCAACAAGACATTATCCGTGGTGATTGCTTCTTTTTCATCCGGGTTAACCAAGGTACCTTCGGCATCATAATTCTCATAATGAATTGTTCCTCTAAATGTATATAAACTTGGATTTGGTGCATCACATTCAACCCAAAATTTCGTATCTCCTAAATCATCGGAATGTTTTAAATTATTTGTCCCACCACATTTTAAAACCGTCTTCATTTTTAAATTAGTTTCACCATCCAAATTCTTAGTTTCAATATAACAATTCCCTTCTTGATCAGAAGTAGATAAAATAATAACATCAGCGGGAACTTCTTCATTTGCTCTAATTCTAATCAAATCACCAACATTAACATCCTTCCACCGTCTATTCTTAAACAGGGGTCGTTTATCATCTTCAAGTTTTGAATTTTCTTGCTTCACCACGGGGTTCAATAATGAATTAGGAAGGGCTACGGTAGGACGATGACGCGATCTGCCTGATTGCATAGACTTTCTAAGGTTATGACGTGCCGATTCAACACTTAATCTAGGCTCTGGTTGTGATTGATATGAGTATTCTGAATGTACGGTAGATACTCTATGCAAGGCAAATTCTTCTTCTTGTACTTGTTGTCTAATAAACTCTTGTTTCTTGGTCCTACTACCGCAAATGAATATTCCACACTTTTTAAATGCTCTGAAAGTAGCAAATGTACCTCTAGTACAAGATTTCTTAAATCTTCTCCAAGGTCCCACATCAGTTGTCAATACATTAGGGTTGGTCGTTCCAGACAACAAATGGATGGGGGAATTATTCAATTCTGAATCACTCACGGCACGTCGATAGTCTTCCAAGGCGTCTTTAACTGCCGTTATAGTGACAATAACAATAAGTGGTACAGCTGCAAGACCAGGCGAAGGAACCCCAAAGATTTGAAATGCACCTAAAATGACAAGAACAAGGAAATAAAAGTTGGCAATGTTTGTGAATTGGAATATTATATTCTTGGGTAAAAATGAGATCGGGGTATATTTGGTGGTTCTGATTTTATTACGAGGATATGAGATAATTGGATGACCTTGAGGATTTTTCATATCATTGGGTAAATCATAATTGAAATAAATTGTTCTAGGGATATTATCATATACTTCTTGTAAATAATCTGGTCGGTTTGGTATTATATCTTTCTGGAAAAGAAGTCCCTTTATTCTATTGGTGAAATTAGGTGCTTTGGTAGTGATGAGATCTTGAGGCGATCTCCTGGTTCCGGCTAAACCAGCTCCAGGAACTCCACCTGAGGATGTGCTGGACTTGCTATTGGCTTCACTATTATATGAGTTTTCCTTGGTAGCTGGTAACCTCTGGTCGGGCGAGGAATTGGATGTATTAGGCTTGAGTTCCGTCATATTTCTATAAGCTTGTGTATTAGATCAAATATATATGCAAGGGATGTAAAGAAAAACTGGTAATATACAGGAAGCAGCTATGGTACCAATAACCATATACTATTCAGACAACTTCTAGGAAAGCCAATGAGTTGATAATGAATTTCTAGACGGAGAAACTAAAAACAAAAATATAAAGAGAGAAATTACGGGGACTGTCAAAATAAAACTAAAATTTGAAGTGTGTAACTTCAAACTAAACAAGCAATTCTTAATTCCGTACTTGCTTGTGCTAGTGTAAGGGAAAAAATCAATTATTGCCGTTCGGCTTTAATGGGTCAAAAAGTATAAAAAAAAAAGTGCGCAGTAATAATTCCTTGCCGGCATCGCCGTCTCGCCCTGCGTGCCAAGACTGGAAGAATTTCAAATGAAAAAAGTACAATGAATTAGTAAGATCATGTATTTCCGATATTATTTTTTTCTGCTTCTTCAATTTTAACTTTGTTGTCATTGTTTTGGAAAAATGAATTTAAGGAACAATTGAACAGTCCACGACCCATGTGGGAAGGTTGCCCAATTCGGAAGTCAGTATAACGTCTAACAGCTGTAGAGGAGAAGACAATACTGCAACTATAAGCGACAACTTCGGTACGTGTATCAAAAAAAATATACAATATAGGTATCGCGATGCCTCATCTAATACTGAAAGTCAATACCTTGCTAACAATATTCTTCGCAATACAGCAATCTAATCTATGTTCGAAACTAAATTTAAATCGTTGTATTCAATGTTTTGGGTGAATAGACAAGGATTTAGGTTTAAGTTCGAACTATGATATACTACAGATATATTCGCACATTTGTATTCTGGAGTTTGGCCGACACACAACAAAAGGCTTCAGATGCTATAAATCACAATAAATCTTTCAAAAATATGAAAAAAATAAATTGTAACTTGTCAGACAGCCACTTGTACCCATCCAATTCAAAGTCCTCCGAAAAGGCATAATGAAAAGGATAAAGATCATCGCTCCTTTTAATAAAAAAAGGCAAATAATAGATGACTAGATTGCAAAGAATCACAGTCAAGCTAAATAGTTTCTCACTTTGAGGGTACAAGGGTAATCAAACTCATCAACCAAGTTGGATTCAGTGGCTCTTTTGAAGAGTCAAAGAGGGACGTGACCTATAGAAATGATCCTATGAAGTACGTCGACAGAGAAAAGAAAAAAAAGGAAAAAGTAAAAAGAAAAATAGGTGCAGATTTACTGAGATATTTATAGTCGCAGGAAAAACTTTTTGCAACGCAATTCCGGGTAACCCTTCTCTACAACTAATTTTCATACCTAAAGCGAAAAGTTTTGTCGACAACTTTTGGAAAAAAAGACTATAATTTCACAGGTCCCTTTCTTTTTATATTAAATACAACGAAACTTAACAATGTCTATTGAAGAAATCCCACAAGGTGCTGACGTCAACGTCATCCCAAAGAATGAAAAGAAAGCTAGAGAAATAATCAAGAAATTGAACTTGAAGCAAATCAAGGGTATTTCTCGTGTTACCTTCAAACAAAAGGGTAACTTGATTTACGCCATTGACTCTCCAGATGTATACAGATCTGCTGCTGGTACTTATGTTGTCTTTGGTGAAGCCAAGGTTGATGACATGAACAAGAGAATTGCTGAAGCTCAAGCTCAACAAGCTCAACAAGATGCCTTAAAGCAAGCTGCTTCTGATGTTGCTACTGAAGACAAGTCTCCAGAAGCTATCACTGCTGATTTAGAAAAGGCCTCTTTACAAGACAACAAGGTAGAAGAAGCTGACGATGAAGAAGGTGAAGTTGATGAATCTGGTTTAGATCCAAAGGATATTGAAATTGTTGTTGAACAAACTCAAGTCTCTAGAGCCAAGGCTGTCAAGGCTTTAAGAAAGCATGACGGTGATATGGTCAATGCTATCATGGACTTGTCTTAAGTTAGGTTATGACGTTATAAATATTTATAGTTTACAATATAAACCTTATACCTTTTTAAGATTACGTAATACATTATTGTATTTTGACCTACATACTTACTATATAGCTAAGCAGAGTAATTCGAATCGACATTACGATTTAGAATCAACCACTTTTTCCAGTTTATCTTCAACAACAGCCTCTGGCGTTGTAGATGTTTTGGCCTTTTCATTTCTGGGTATTTCCACTTTTTGTAGTTCTTCACTCAGTCCATCCTTGATATTTCCTTGTGTTGTTTCTTCATTCTTCAGTTGGTTGCCTAACTTATTAATTTCAAGAAGCATCATATCTTTCCCATTCATAGCCCCACAATTGAAACAGCTATACTTGACCAGCAAAGGATCGGTAGTATTTGGAGGAGCCAACCCATTATGGGTATAACAATTGTAACAGATTAAAGCATATCTTTTCTCGATTGATTCGTTATTCTCTGATCCTATAAGTATGTCCAATAATCTATCTTGTAGAGTACGTTTGGGAGGTTGTAATTGATCTAAAGCGAGAGGAGGAGCACCTTGCTTGATATTTAATTCTTTTAAAGCTTGTCTTTCAAGAGGGGATATATTTTGTTTATCCTTAAGCTGGGCTTGACCTTTATTGATTGGAGGCGATTGTGGTTGTGATTGCTGTTGCTGTTGTGGAACTGGTTGCGCAGGCTTGTCATATTTGTTGATTAGTTCACTGGTTGTATTAAAATTGGAGATCTTCTTTAATTCTTCAATTTTATCCTTATGTTTCTTTCTTAGCGATTCCAACCGACGTGTTCTACCCCTGATTAAAACTTGAAAGCAATAATGTATTAATTTAATAAAAACAACCGTTATGCCAGGATATATCATCGCCACCAACAATTGATTCCGGGTTTGGCCACGAATAAACCGTTCTATTATATTCCGACCAATAGTATTAGATGGTATTGACGTATAATTATAAGCTAGGACAAGCACATATGAAATAATTGAATATTGGGTCAATACTCGTTTAATCGATTTGTCCCGGGTGGTTAACCCCGAGATCTGTTGGTTAGTAATGGTAATACTTTCCACAATCGAAGTCAATTCTTTTTCAAACCGTTTAGGGTCAAACTCTTGACCTTTACCGAATATGTTGAATACTCCCATTTGATCTTTCGCTGTACTTGTGTGTGGTAAGAAGAGTAAAGTTGGCCAAATTGCTACTTTCGGAGATATTTGTTTGCTGTACGAAACTTACAATGATGTGTTTCTTTTTTTTTCTTTTGGCTTGTTTGTCTCGAAAGACTAAACCAGTGGATTCAGACGATACAAGCCGGTCCAGTCAAATAGCAAAATTTTGACCTTTATAGGAATAGTATTTCAGGTTTAGACAACTCGTTAGAGCCTTATCAATACAAAATACTTGACATAGGCTGTACTTTTTCTTTGTTTTAGTTGAAAAATCTTTTCACCATGACAGACAACGTTGAAGAACCGGACTTTCTAACCAACCCAATAGAGTATTATAAAAAACATCCGGTCCTAGAGAGCCAGAATATATTTTATAAACAGATTATTTACCGGACAGTCGGTCAATATCTTACGTCGTTAAGGAGGTTAATATCAGTATACTATGATATAGCTTATACATACGCCACGTTATTACGGAAAATTCCACCACTCGCTGATGTTGATCAGTTAGCTGCTACAACACGGGCATACATTGGTGCGTTAGAGGAGGACTTTAACAATGTGATTACAGAAGAGAACATGCCACGTTGGGGAAAGAAGAATGTTGTTGAGAATGAAGAAGTGAAAAAAATGACTGTGTTATTACTTGATGCTAGCGTAGAAGGGTTGACACTAGTTGTGAAAACTTTGAATTTGGTTGATTTGTTGTTTGATAAATTTAGTAATCTCAAGGGGTTAAGTGTTCCAGAAGCATTAACTAAGACTACTTTGGTGTTGAACTCGGTTGAGCGAGTGAGAAATTTGTTTAAAGAAGGATTAGATACCCAGTTAAGCTCATATGAGGAATGGATCCAGTTAGAGAAAACACTTTGCTGGTTAAGGGAGGAACACGCAGTTGTTCGAGATGCACTTTCAACTCTTGAAGGGATAATGATACAATATTTTCTTCGAGTGATTGCCAAGAACTTTATTAATGAAGAAGTTGGATTTCAAGATTATACATTTATTGGTAGAAGACGACTTCTTCAAATAATGGAAACTAAGAGCATTACCATACCTTTTACCAACGAAGAAGATGAACGAAAAGAGGGTGAGAACAAGTTTATGAATACGGGAATGATATTTATTTTTGCCTTTGGGTTATTACTTTCTTTTGCATGTTTCAGATTATATGGTTTGATATTTTCAAAATAAATCCTCATGGGGTTAATTTAGCATATTTTAGAGGTTAGTTTATAGCTAGATAGATTGTTTATTTAATGATTTGCATACGTCGAGTTTAAATTGTGCTAAGAGGTTTACTGGGACAGCTTTGGACAAAAACTTTCAAGCTAACAAGCCTACCACATCACCACCACTTTGCTTTAAATATTACTTACTGAGTTTAAGAAAACAGACTTAAAGGTGGGTTGTCCAATGTATCTCTACTACAACCGTTGGGTTGTCCAACGTAAACTCTATACTAAAACCTTAGTCCTGTTCTACAAGACTTATATTGACAATTGTAGACTGACGAGTGGTTCAGTAAGTATGGCGCTGGATATCTTCCTGCATATACCTCGTGGGGATTTAATTTTGTGTCTTGTTCTTCTCGCTGGTGTCATACAGGACAATTAAAAACAGCGAGAATCATGAAATTAGTTTTTGTATAAACATATCCTATTTAACATCCATAAATCAATTGACATATCACGTTTACCAACCGGGTTTTTTGTTTAATATATTAATAGACGAAACATTTTAATTTCACTCATTATTCTACCAAGTTGTTTAGAACATATTATAAATTTTTTTTGTCTGTATTATTGAGAAAGGAAAACAGTATCCTTAAACCAGAAACATAAAATATGGCCAGTACTCAAATATATTCAGCAACATATTCAAATGTTCCTGTGTTTGAGTTTGTGACTTCCGAAGGTCCAATAATGAGAAGGAAACAAGATTCCTGGATAAATGCCACTCATATTTTAAAAATAGCCAAGTTTCCCAAGGCCAAACGTACTCGTATTTTAGAAAAAGATGTTCAAATAGGCACGCACGAAAAGGTTCAAGGTGGATATGGGAAATATCAAGGGACGTATGTTCCCTTGGAATTTGGAGAACAAATAGCAAAGAATTTCGGAGTTTACGACATTCTAAGGCCGATATTTGAATTTAGATATATTGAAGGTAAATCAAAGACCCCACCGCCAGCTCCAAAACATAATCATGCCCTGGCATTGAATGTTGCCAAACGTCAGGCCCAGCATCAGCAACAACCAACGCTACTGGGACTGAAACGAACCAAATCGGGATCTCCCGTTACTACCGAGCCCAAGAAGAGGGGAAGACCAAAACGTGTTACACTCAGTCAAACACCGTCGTTAAAACATTCGGATACTACACCTTTAGATGGGGGGAATTACGCGGGGTATAATCCGAATGGTAATACTAATACCGCCAAGACTTCATTTGTAGGTATGTTACCGGCATTGACTAGACAAGACACTGAACAAGATGCGCCACTACATTTGATGAATATGAATCTTAAACAAGAGGATTTACAAATTGTTGATAGTGAAGTTGACGAGGCAGATGAACGAAACGACGATTCGGCCGGGTTTAGAATAACGGCAAATACAAGACGATATTATCCTAGTAGTGGCAATAATGGAGATTTACAACCGTTGGTTTCACATCATGATGATTTATTAACTAGTAAAGAATTGTTTGGAGTTTCCCGAGATTCATTTGAAAACAAGTCAGGTAGACGGGGATCAAATGACCCGTATAGTTTACAACAATATCATCAACCAAGTGGGTTTCCACCTAGTCAAGACATACATGGGAAATATTTCTCCAGTTTATTGACATATTTTCTTGACGAAGATAATAACAACAATAGTAACAGTCCTAACAAAATATCAACAGCATCGATACCTGAGCAATTTGTTCACCCACCACTACCGCTCGCTAAGATTAATATCGATCAACCTATAGACAATGACGGAAATACAATTTTCCATTGGGCGTGCTCCATGGCGAATATCCCCATGATTGAATTCCTCTTGCTGACGTTTCTGAAATATATCACTCCAGATATAAGGAATAATCATGGGGAGACCCCCTTGATGTTTCTTGTTAGATTCAATAATTCATATCAATTACATAATTTCCCCCTGATTCTACAATTATTATTAGAATCGATATTATTGGTTGATTCCTTGGGGAAAACCGTTTTACATCATATAGTCCATATTGAAAATGAAGGAATTAAAAGCGAGAAAAAGAAAGCGAATAAAGAAAATTTTGCGAGATATTATATGGAATCTTTATTTGATAAGATAATTGAAGAAGAGGGACATACCGAGGATGACGAAGAGGAAGCGACAACAAACAAGGAAGGTCAAGACCAAGAGAAGAAGCAACTTATTGCCAAATTCATAAATCATCAAGATTCCGATGGAAATACTGCGTTCCATATTGCTGCTTATAATTTGAACAAGAAATGTATCAAGGTGTTTATAAGTTATCATCGATATATTAATTTCGATTTACGGAATTTAGTTTCTTGTACCGTGGAAGATTACTTAGCGTCTCATAATTATGTGTTAAGATTGGATCAGGAAGGGAAAGAAGAAGAAGAACAAGAAGAAGGGCAAGAAGAAGAGAACGGAGCTATCTCTACTTCCTCGGAACATTTATTAGTTTCGACTTCGAATGGTTCAGGATATCATAACAATCAATCATTTGAAGCCACATTGTATAAGTCAAAATTAGCAGTCAATCTTCACAACACCACTTCTAATTTAATCACTGAGAAAATGGCAGAATTGGCATATATAGTAGATAAGGAATTGAGTGAAAAAGACGAGACTATATTATCCTATTTTAAGATTTTACAAAGAGTCAATCAAGACAAATTGGAATCACAACGGGAAGTATTATCACTTTTCAAACTAGACTTTTTAGTTGATGAACTTGAGAAAGGTGGGATATTAGCCAGTGTTGACGAGAGTAGTCAAGAGAGTAGTAGTCAGAAACTGGATTTAAATATTGATTTAGGAAAGAGTCAAATTATTCAAGATGAAATATATCGATTGATTAATGATTTGACGTTTCAATACTTGCATAAACGTAATGATTTGGATTTAGTCATGAAGAAATATAAAAATGTCAAAACAAGAATCCATAGAGCGGAATTAAACCGTGCCATAGACGAATACAAAGAAGTAAAACAGGAAAGTGAAGAAACAGAAGATGACAAGTTCAGTTTAGCCGAGAATTTACAAGCTGAAATTATAAAACAACAACAATTAGAAGAAAAGATATATATGCAAGAAAAAGACGTGCCGAGGTTTAAAGAAGGCGGAAATCTGATATTATCCAAATATGGCGAAAACGATAAGTTGATAAAGTATTGTAAATTAATTGCTATATGTTGCGGGATGGAGATAGACGAGGTTGAGAATTCAATTGATTTGATTGAACAGTCATTAAGTAAAACCAAGTAAATAGACATTTAGAAATTATTTTGTATTATTAAAAATGTAAGAATTATTAAAGCACTTCGTAAAAATTAACCGCCGCTTCATGAAAAAGATTTAACAAAGTCAATCTGCAGAACGGCTTAATAAAAGCAGGTCCCAATGTGTTACTAAAAACCATGTCAGAACGGCTATAACGTTTGTTCTTGCGACAGTCGACAAGTTAAGACACGCGAACCCTGATCTAGCGCCAAGAAACAAAAAAAAAACCCTATTGTTCTGACAGAAACAAGAGTGCCGAGGAAACAATCCCCAAGACGAAGTAGAGATCTTATTGTGAGAAGCCACGAGAAAATATTTGAAAGGATGTCAGAGGAGATAAACTAATGCCTTAGTATTAAACCATTCTAATTAAAAAATAAGCCACAAAGATTGTTGTCACGCGACAGCAACTGAAATACCACAAACTTGGTTGACACAATCAGACAAACTATTAACTTCCAACGCTGTAATTAGTTGGATGTACATACAAGTCGAGCTCCTGGTACCAGTTACTAGTTCGACGGGATGTAGTCACTTTATAGGTTAATAGGTTTTGTAGTATCTAACTGGCACCTACGAAAATAGAGCAAAAAACAAATCCTACTTAGATCGAACCACATTTGTTATCTGTTCACAAACGTACTGTATATAAATGCACAATGTGTTTGAGTTGGAAATTAAGACAAATAGAATCTCTTAAAGTGGAAATGGAACAATGGAAAAGGAGTTCACAATTGTTGGCACTACGCGCAGGAAGTTAAAAAATAATTGAAAACTTCTTGATTGAATTTGCTGCACCACACATTCACCCACTTTGAGACTTTCAACTATATTTTTCTCGAGAGAACCCTTAATTTTTTTTTTCCATTTTGACAGTTCAAGTGACCTCGTCAATTTCTATTTCTAAAAGTTGTTGTAGTAACGGCCTTTACTGGAATCCCGTTTAGTATGCATAGATCTTTCCATGAAATGTCGATAACAAAGTGGCTGAGATTGTTTAGAAGGCACACTAAACTTCTATTTCTCGTTGGAACAATATTTTTGGTTTTCCTTATGTTAAGTTCCCTGCGATATCACGAAAGAATTATATCGTCTTATTCGCTGTCCAAGGGCAAAGAAAATCAAGTGAAACATAAAATTAAACCAGAAGACGAAGTGAAACTAAAACAGTTGAATTCATACGACAAAATTAAATCCTTCCCCTTATCCCAACAATTAATAGATGCACCCCATAAACCAATATCGTTAAAGACTTATACTGACCCCTTCCCTTATATCAACGATAAACCTCGAGATTATGTATTTGACGAAGCAAACATGTGCAGAAACATTCTTTTCGAAGATTGGTTTGAAGTGTCGCCCCAGAAATATTTAAATGCTGATCATGAGACTTTCATGAATGAATTAAATAAAAGTCCAGAATTTGTTAATATACTTACACTTGCAAAGAACAAATTTAAACCGACAATCCCAGAAGAAAAACAATGGCTTAGATTTGGCGGTTCTTCAGTATGGTTACCTCAGTTTAATGTTCATTATATGGTTAGTAGGGTCTTGTTTACCCCGACTGGTATTGCAAATAAGGCATTTGCAAGTTTCCTTTATATCCAAATTTTTGATTCAGATTGGGAAGAAATCCCTTCAATGACATTGGAAACACCATATGAAGAAGATGTCTTGAAGAAAGTTCTTCGTGGTGATGGAACATTCGAAGAAGTTATCATGTCCAAGATTTTAAATTTCAGAAAACAAACTTTCCCTTATATTTTACCAATTTCCTTTGATTATCAATTAGAAGTGCCCAATGGGAAATATTATTACGGACCAGAAGATCCTCGTATTCTCTTACGGACTAACCCCTTGGGATTCGATGAACCTTTAATTGTGTTCAATATGAAGGATTTGAAATTGGTTAAACGGGTCATGCATTTATATTTACCATTTTCCAATAAATTGCAAATATTACGTAAACGAACCGAAAAATATGCAAATATTGAGAAAAACTGGACTCCCTTCATAAGTAAAACTAAATCCGTAAATGATAATCAAGAAGAACAAGGGGATATGAAATTGAATTTCATTTATTCAATAATGCCCCTTGAAGTATTAGTATGTGAAATTGATACCGCGGTATGTGATTTCCTTCAGAAACCAGTCAAGGAAGATTATGATTATGTTGGACCGTTACGAGGAGGTACTCAATTAATTCCATTACCTTTATCAGATATGTTACCGGAAAGTATTCGGGAAAAATTCGCATTACCATATAATCGTCAAATCTATTTAGGTTGGGCACGAGCTCATCTTAATGACTGTGGATGCGGTGAATCAATGTATCGTCCAAACATGATTATATTAGTGGAAGATTATGACTCAACCACGGATAAGTATTTCTATAAACTAGGTGATGTTTCCGAATACGTTGATTTCCAAGCATATGTTCCACCATGGGTTACTCCCAAACTTGATAGTGCAGGAAACTTAATTGAAGAAACTCCAAAACAATGTGAGGGAAGAAACGTACTTATCCCCAATTCTATAGCATATTGGGACATTTCTTCAGTTATCAAAGATGCTACCTTATATACTAGAAAATTTTTCGATAGAATCCCTACCGATGAAGAAATAGCTGATAAGAAAGCAGCAAAAGTAATTAAACAAAAAGCAGGTAGTTTCAAAAAGAGAGCAAATATTTTCGGAGATGTAACAATTAACGATTTTATGGGTGTTACTCTTTCAGCAGCAGATTCAGATGTTAGTATAGTTCATATTAAAGGGTTATTGAATTATATTTTGAAATTACCTTCCTTATTTGAGGATTCTTCAGTTATTGATAATGATTCAATTTTCCAACAGAGAGGATATGATCTCAATAACAAATGTGCCATGCAAGCTAGTGATGACTATTGTAAGGCATATGGGAGACAATATGCTGGAACCACTTAAACTTTGTAATATATATAAATTTAATAAACTATCCCTTTATAACACTGCAGCAACGTAGTTTTAATAGAGGGTCGCTAATACAAAAACACTAGTAGTGAAAATAAAGAGGTATCGATCATGGCCAGTCAATCTTCGCCCGTCCGATTTTTCAACCAACTCTAGATTTTTCTAGTCAATACTTGACGCGTCCATACCGAGACCAATTTCTGTTATCTAAATTAGGTAAAAGTTTCTTCGAGTTTGCCGCATCTACCCGAAGCGGCTATCTCGCTGATTCCATTGAATTACACGGCAAAGAATTAACGATTTTCCGAGCCCTGTTGGTAGTTAGGTTCCATCGAGAGAAAAAAATTTCTAATTGTATATTGATGTTTGGATGTAAAAACCAACACCGTGAATAACCGAGACAATGAAAAAGGTTCAAATTTTTCAAAATGCTGCAAATTCTTCGGAGAAGAGTGGGAAAAAAATTGTTCCGAGACTATCAGACTCACCTATAACCGAGATTTCTCATTTTCATAATTAGCGGACAAAACCTTAACTTCTATATATATATGTTTGATGCCACATGTTTCGTTCGGACTTTTTTGTAGAGACCTGGTTTATATAGTATTAACATCAATATAATGGAAAAAGATAAAGAATCTCTTGAAATATTCAATCGTGAACTTGAATCGTCGAGCTCTGCCGATTCCAATGAAGTAATCACATTCACGGTATCCAACTATGAACATCGACAACAAGAACAAGGAAACAGGGTACGAAAATCCTTGGAATCACTTTTCCGACCAAGAACAAGTAGTGTGTCTAGTAAAGATATTGATCAATTTTCAATCCATCACATATATGGGAATATACCCAATGAAAAAATCGAACTTCAACGAACACAAACCAAAGCCACCATTTTATCAGAAATAGCTATAAATGAGTTCACTCATGATGATTTAAATATCCAAGAAGAAAAAGTCTTTCCTGGTCATGGGAAAGAATTCACAGAAATAGATCCCGAATTAATAACGTGGGAAGATGAAAATGATCCTGCAAATCCAAGAAATTGGCCTCTTCGTACTAAAGTCATAATGCTACTGTTTGTATCATTGTATGCCTTTGTTGCACCCATGTCATCATCCATTCTCTCGCCTGCCATGAGTTTCATATCTTCTGAATTCAACATTGAACCACAATCACCACTTCAAGCCATGGTGGTATCAATTCAAATTCTTGCATGGGCCATAGGTCCCCTTATTATTGCTCCATTAAGTGAACATGATAATATCGGACGGAAATTAGTTCTTGATGGGAGTTGTTTAATGAGTCTTTTATTTAATATCGGATGTGCATTCTCACAAAACACCGCTGAAATGATAGTGTTTAGGTTTTTAGCAGGGATATTTGGTTGTGTGCCTATGAATGTATGTGCAGGTGTTATTTCAGATATGTTTGATGCTAGTGGTAGAAATGTAGCTTTGGCTAGCTATTCCCTTGTTCCTTTGTTGGGTCCAGTTATTGCCCCTCTTGTTGCTGGGTTTATTGTTGTTAATTTACAATGGAGATGGGTATTTTATGTGTTGTGCATTTTCAATGGTGTGGTGTTTATTACTGCCCTCTTTTTCTTTAAAGAAACTTATGCTCCTACTTTGTTAAAACGTAAGGCTGAAGCATTGAGGAAAGATACCGGTAATGTCAACTTACATACCATTTATGAAATGATGGAACAAGAAACAGGAGAATCTACTTTACGAAAAATGATTCAATGTATGATCCGTCCTATTACTTTACTATTCATGCATCCAATGATTGTTGGTCTTGGTTCATTTATGGCATTCACATATGGATTTATGTACTTGATGATTGTGACATTTCCAGAAATCTTTGGCGAACAATATGGTTTCAAAAAGAACATCATCGGGTTAATGTATCTCCCCATGGGATTTGGATTTATATTTGGGGTTGTGTTTTGGACATTCTGTATTGGCAGAGTTTACAATCATTTAATTGAGAAAAATAATGGTGAAGCCAAACCAGAATTCAGATTACCTTGTCTTATATTTTGTGCATTATTTATCCCTGTTGGGTTAATTTGGTTTGGATGGTCAGCTCAAAAGAAATTACATTGGATAATGCCAGGTATTGGAAGTGCATTATTTAGTTTTGGTCTTGTATGTGTATTTCAAACAACTCAAAACTATTTGATTGACATGAATGTAAGATATGCTGCTAGTTCAGTTGCCGCTGCTGCATTATTTAGATCATTATTTGGATTTGCATTCCCATTGTTTGCTAATAAAATGTATGGCAAATTAGGCTATGGATGGGCTAATACTATGTGTGCATTTATTGGAATAGCCTTGGGTGTTCCATTCCCCATTTTTTGTTACTTGTATGGAGAAAGAATCCGTAATTGGGCCGACAAGAGAATTGGTAAGAACTGAGGGGGTTACTATTTATTTTATAGATTATAATAGAACTTATAGATATTATTAATGATTAGCAATGAAAATAAGATTAATTTAAAATTATAGGTTTTGTATAAAAGGGGAGTATATTTCTTTTGGATGTGATTCGAATTTCGCAGATTTTTTTGCAATTTTCTTGGAACATAGTATTCTCGTTTAAAGTGAGCATAAAAAAGTGGCAACCAAAACCATATCCTTATTCAATAACTATGAACGCGTCCGATATACATATACATCCCAATACAATAGAGGCTCTCCATCATCAGCCACCACTTAATCCTCTTCAAGATTCTGAATTAAATGCATTCCCACTTCCGAAAACCCTTGAACTTTTACCAAATACTAATTTTAAGGAATTCGTCGAAAACAAACAATTGATCCAAGGATATATCAAACAATTAGAGGCATATAAATTACATCAAACGAAATTGCTTAAGAAATTGAGTACTGTAGATGAGTTACTCCTGAAGGATATTACCGATTTGATTGAACAATATCAACAATTGATTATAAAGATTTCCCAACAAATACAAAACATATCAATTATATATCAAGAATTTGTTAATTTAGAAACAATACAGTATCAATTGTTATCAAGTAACTTCAATTCCGAGAATTTAAAACATAAGTTTGCTAAATTGATTGAAGATGACCAAAAAGTTCAAATTGGTGATGTTAAAGATGATGGTGAATTTAGTGACTTTATCGACAAGTTTAGAGCAAATAGGCGAATTTATCATTATCGTAAAGAGAAATTAAATCGATGGAATGAAGAAAGAGTAGGTGGATTCTTGTAATGTATGTTGTTGTGGTAACTTGGCATATGCGGGATGGCCATTTATCCAGTGTCTTTCTGGATTGATGAAGTTCCAGTTGAGGTATTAATTGTGGATATTTGACGCGGAATATAAATCATGACTGGGAATTTTAGTGCAAGTGGGGAAGTTGAGGGATTTCTGGAATTTCCAACAGACTAGATCCGAAAACTGGAGACAGGCATACGGTTATTGATAGTTTAGTAGTTAAGTTGGACAAGTGGTTGCATTCTTGTTACCCAAAGTCAAATCAATGAGTCAAGAACCAACGCACGTGATGGGATGGAAATTTCCCACTTCTTTTTCTTTCTTTCAACGATACTCATTTTATCAACACAACCCCTATTAAGCACATCATTTCACGATGTCTCACCGTTATCCGTAAGTATCTTAATGCAATTACCAGAACTGAAAACAGGGAATTGAATTATTCAATTATTAAATTGTTGGTTGATGAATTTTTGAAGCTGTTTGAAACAAAACCATAAGCAGACGATGTAATTGCCAGATATTTAGCTAATATTGATAT
>LQMS01002229.1:0-23832 GCA_001657455.1 Spathaspora girioi | reverse complement strand
ATATCTATGAGTTGACCTGTTTTCGATTCCCAACATCTTTAATAGAGTTGGATTTGTCTTCCAATAGATTTAGAAATGTATTGTCATATTCTTATTGGGATGAGCTTAAACATTTGCTTTACCTAATACTAAGTTACAACAGAATAGATGACTTGGATGGCTGGATTATTCTTCCCAATCTCAAGATATTGCAGTTATCCTTTAGCCCAATGCAAGTTATTTCGGTACCGTTTCCTTTAATTGATCCGAGATATGAGTTTAGGCTTTCTGAGTTGGATTTTGAAGGATACCTAATAAAGACGGTTAAAGTAGATTACTTTCCTCCGAAAAGTAATTGCTGATTCTCAATGTAAATTGTTTGCTGCTCCTGTAGGTTCTAAAAGAAACCGTAGATTAATGAACGACAAAGTCCCCCGAAAGCTAACAAAGTGAAACTAGTGCAATATGTTTGAATCAAATTAATTGAAATAAAATATGTATCTAGAGTTGTAGCTTTATATCAAAGGATAGCGAAAATTATGGTATAATTTGTTGGTCAAAGAAAAGAATCAAAAAGCTTCGTTTCGCGTTATAAATAGGATCAACTTTGCAATCACCTTTGCTGTGTACTGGACTTCCATTGTAGCTAAATCACAATTATATTCTACATACTTGACTACTTCGTAGCGTATTTTTTGTTGTGAAAATTTTGCAGCCGCGGAAAATTGGACGGGGGTATTATTTTACCAAAAAAAAGGACTTGCGCAGATTAGTTACTCTACTGGGGTGAGTTTCTGTAGCTAGAGAAATGCCAATTTTGCGTTTTCAACTTTGTAGAAAGTGTAAACACGGGTTTTCTTCAGGTACTAATATTTCTCTATATAATCATCGCAGTAATACTTATTTTGCAATTAATGAAATATCATAAACAAAAAGAATACGCAAGTGCTAGCTTAATACATAAGGTTCTAGGGTAAGTTTGTTGTATCGATATCTTGATAGTGACATCGGGGAAGATTTGTGACTTGATAAGTGGGTATATCCTGTATTTGACATTATATATAAAGAGTGTTGCCGTGAGTGCTGCGCTGTTAAGCAGTTTTGTATTGTGTCTTGCTATTTGTTGGCTATTAAACTGGTGTTACTTTGCCTGCTATTGTTGATAGCTTACAAAGAGCGGTTTTTGGGTTTATGTTAACGTTCTAGTTTATAGACTAATACCTCTTTACTACACAGCTTAACCCGCTCAGAGACAGACTCAACTGGTTGATCCAGGTTTAACTTAACTACCATATCAAAAAGCATGAAATATCCTTTGAAAATTCTATCTTTTGGTGCTACTTTCAATGTCATCTAGTGTTATAGTACTAACTTCGCTATCGCTCAGTTGGGCTTTTATATATGACCTGTCCCTCTACTGGTGCTAAAAATGCAATTCTAGTATGAGATTTATTCGACAATGGTAATATCAATCGATAAGCATCATGAGTATTTAAATAATATCGATATAACCTCTTTGTTCTCAAAAATCCAAAACTTTCATATAATTTCAATGCCCCCTGATTAATAACTTCAGTTTCCAACATAATTTCATCAACATTATCCAACAACATTTTCTCAATTGTCAATTTAACTAAATTTGAAGCAATTCCCATTTTCCGATATTTTGGATCAATGACTAACATGCCTATGTACCCACGAATTCTTACATCTCTATGAGGTTCAAGTTTTGATATTATGACTCCGATAATCGTCGTGTCTTGTTCATTTTGCTTGACGGTATAACAATACTGAGGCCAATTGTTTAGGAAATACCAATATACATAGATTGAATAAGGTTCAGATAAGTGTACCGAGATTAATTTGGAGATTTGTTTGAACTCATCTTGATTGTTTATATCAAATCTATGATAGGTTAATCCATTGATTGTTGTTAAGAGATGGGTCATATTTACCGTGTATCAGACGATATCGTGCTATGAATCATCAACTGATGAGATTTTTCAGTTGCATTTTTTTCGCTCTTCCGAGTCACATGACGAAATTTTCTCGAGTGAGTTAAAAGGCAAAACAAAATCTGATTTAGATTTCTAGAAATAATTGTTCGGCACTGTTTTGTTTCTCCCAATATATCAATGCTTATCTCCGATGTGATCTGTTGGGGTTATCGTTCTTATATAAGCGAGGAAGTAGGTAAAGTTCTATTCCAGTCTCGTATAGCGGTTGATACCTTTAACAGATGAGGTCTGTGGGGTTAATGACGATATAGCTTACTGGAAGTAAAATGAATGGTTGGTGGACTGTTCAGTGGTCAATAGCCTGGAATTATCTTCCTAAATATAGTTGAAACGAGTTAAGTTTTTGTCAGAAAATTATTAACTATATTTAAGAATATTATTTCAGAGTAGTAACACTCAACCACAGACCACTAATCCTCCATTTTACAAGTGATGGTACAAGCAAACACCAAAGCGGATTTTCTTCTATTAGTTTTGCGCTAATCATGTGATGATGGAACACGCTAGTGCACACAAAAAAAAACTGTCTAAACCGGGAGAACGGGCGAAAACAACCGTCAGTAGTGGCAAATGCAAACCTTACCGAATTACTCCGGGTTATAATTATGAACCAACAAAACCCGGAAAACATGTGGTGGTTTCTCGCTGTAGTTGAAACAAACACTCGCATCTACCCGGTTCAATTGCGTTTTTGCGTCCGTTGTCTGCGTGTTGTTGGCCTCGGATGATCGTTCCTTTTAATTATTACCTTCCTTGGAAAATCTGGGGACGAATGTAAAGAGAAATTGAATTAAACAAATAACCGACCATACATTTACAACTAAGTTTATTTAGAGAATGCAAAAAAAATGTAACCATATACTTAACTTATCTGGTTATGTATCTGGTATGTGTCTAACGGATTTGTAACGTTATGAAATTTTCAAACTTAGGAGAAAAGACAAAAACTTGAATTTGTGAAATCCCGGATGAATGTGTTCCTTTTCGGAGTTCCTTTTTTTGCGGTCTGCTGCACCCACCTGACGGCTATGTAGAAAATTGAGGAGTTACTAAAAAAATAATCTATGGTGCATTTAATAAAAAAAAAATCATCAATTTATCCTCAATGTAATTGGGGGTGGAAATCTGCGCTTGTCCCTATATAAATAACTAAATCTCCTCAATTGCTTTTAATTTTTCATATTTTTCCGTTTTTCTCTTCTCCTTTCCACTACACAGAATTAATTTCAATTAATCTACTAACTTACAATGTCCGCTCCAGCAGTTTTATCTAAATCCGGTGTTATCTACGGTCAAGATGTCAAAGATTTATTTGACTATGCTCAAGCTAAAGGTTTCGCTATTCCAGCCATCAATGTTACTTCTTCTTCAACTGTAGTTGCTGCATTGGAAGCTGCCAGAGATAACAAGTCTCCAATTATTTTACAAACTTCTCAAGGTGGTGCTGCTTATTTTGCTGGTAAGGGTGTTTCCAACACTGATCAAAAGGCTTCAATTGCTGGGTCAATTGCTGCTGCTCATTACATTAGATCAATTGCTCCAGCTTATGGTATCCCAGTTGTTTTGCATACTGATCATTGTGCTAAGAAGTTGTTGCAATGGTTTGATGGTATGTTGGCTGCTGATGAAGAATTTTTCGCTGCTAATGGTACCCCATTATTTTCATCTCATATGTTGGATCTTTCTGAAGAAACTGACGATGAAAATATCGCCACTTGTGCTAAATATTTCAAGAGAATGGCTAAATTAAACCAATGGTTGGAAATGGAAATTGGTATTACTGGTGGTGAAGAAGATGGTGTCAATAATGAAAATGTCGACAAGGATGCTTTATATACTTCTCCAGAAACCGTTTTCAAAGTTTATGAAGCTTTACAACCAATTTCTCCAAACTTTTCCATTGCTGCTGCTTTCGGTAACGTTCATGGTGTTTACAAGCCAGGTAATGTTGTCTTGAGACCAGAAATCTTGGGTGACCATCAAGCTTTTGCCAAGAAGACTATTGGTTCTAAATCTAACCATCCATTATATTTGGTTTTCCATGGTGGTTCCGGTTCTACTCAACAAGAATTTGATACTGCTATTAAGAATGGGGTTGTTAAGGTTAATTTAGATACCGATTGTCAATATGCTTATTTGGCTGGTATTAGAGATTATGTCTTGAACAAGAAGGAATACTTGTTAACTCAAGTTGGTAACCCAGATGGTGAAGATAAACCAAACAAGAAGTACTTTGATCCAAGAGTTTGGGTTAGAGAAGGTGAAAAGACTATGACTGTTAGAATTGCTGAAGCTTTAAATATTTTCCACACCAAGAATCAATTATAAGTTTTGAATGTGTAGTTTGTTTTTAGAGTAGAGATGTGTATTTTTTTAAATATGTGAAAGGTGTATATTTTTATTTTGTAGTTGAAAGCGAAGAATCTAATACGTTTGAGATTGAGATATTTGTATAGCTAGTTTTGTTAGGACTGCCCAGTTGTATACTACATTGTATGTGTGTAGGATGAAACAGCCATATATCAGTGCTGTCCAGATACACCTACCTCTCTAGCAAAAAGACGTTACTAGGTACAACCAGATATACGGTGCTCCAATGTCCGGTGCCCCAAAAATATGAAATACTTTTTAAATATCTTTATTACTCTTTATTAATCTAATGTACAAATCTATATACAGTTCCACAATATATACCTTTTTAAATGTAAACTATGCTATATACCTTCTGTTGTAAGGTTAATTCCTCCGTTCATATTCAAGTAATGATTTCATAGGATCAAGTCTTTGGTTTTGGAAATGTTGACCAATTAAAAAATTAGCCAGGACATATTTTGCCGAACATCTATCAATACATTCACCCTCACCTTTCAGTAATTCACCTTCACCATATTCATGTACAAGACATTTTTTACTACATGTATCAAGTAATTTATTAAATGTATGAGCTGTGGCTGTGAATTGTACTTCTGCAAATTTAATCTTTTCGGGATCTACCGTTGCTTGTGAGTATTGTAAGGAATTACCAAGAAAGAGTGACATGTTGTTTGTCTATATATATGTCTCTTGTCGGGTCTCTATGTCTATGTCAGTGACTGACTGACTTGGTGGAGAAATTTTTTCCCTTGCGTTTAAATTGCGAGCAGACTAAATTTTCAACCATGAAGACCCCCGTAACAACAAAGATTGATATTTACTACTACCACTAATCTAAAATGCACGTCCTCCTAACAAATGATGATGGTCCTCTCAACGACAATCATTGTCCCTATATGAAATATCTCGTTGATGAAATAAATTCAACCACCGATTGGGACCTTTCAATCGTAATTCCCGATCAACAAAGATCATGGATTGGTAAAGCTCATTTCGCCGGTAAAACCGTGTCTGCCAGTTATATCTATACCACCTATTCCACGGAAATCCCCTCGGACGTTATCAATTCATTTGAAGGACCATTTAATCGTCCTGAACCTAAATACCATAACGATCCTCAGTATCAAGAATGGTGTTTGATAAATAGTACCCCTGCTGCTTGTGCTGATATTGGAATCCATCATTTATACAGTCATACCAAGAATAAACCAATTGATTTGGTAATTAGTGGTCCTAATTTTGGTAAAAATTCAAGTAATTTATATATATTGGCCAGTGGGACCGTGGGTGCTGCCATGGAGGCGGTCACTCATGGAGTTAAAGCAATTGGGTTAAGTTATGCATTTAATAATATGGATCATGATTTTCATATTTTGAAAGAAGCAGCAAAGATTAGTGTATTGTTGATTAAGAAATTATATGGGGAGTTAGTTAATCGTGATGATATTGATTTGTATAGTGTTAATATCCCCTTGGTTGATTCGTTGAAACTAGGTGAAACCAAAATCCATTATGCTCCAATTTTAAAAAATACTTGGAAATCAATCTATGCTCCAATTGCAGAACCAAATGAAAAAGGTCAATTACAATTCCTGTGGAATCCTAATTTTAAACAAGTTTATAAAGATGGAATGAAAGATTTAAGTCATACTGATAGTAGAGTATTATTAGACGAGGGAATCAGTGTGACTCCGCTACGAGCAGGATTTAACGTGGTTGAACAACTTGGAGAAGTCTCCTTGGACCAAGAATTACCTCCAACAACAAACACGAAAAACTTTCTCATTACAATTCCTCAAGATTCATACATATATACCCCATTAGTTGAACCATTCAAGAAATTAGGTTATACAATAACTTCAAACGCCAATATCCTAAACTCCACGACAAAGACATTTCATTATGGAGAATATGAAGATATAGATCTTGACAAAATACATGATGCAAATTACATTCTTCCTTCATATATCTATAGAAAGGCCTTGATTAGAAAACATTATCTTGCAAATACGATCCATCATTATGTTACTAAACATCCAGATTCAATTTTGACCAACGCTGTACCGGAAAGTTATCAACTTGAAGTTGATTATGCTGAGTTTTTAGATGATGCGCTAGATGATGCGTATGAATTACGAGATGAGATTAACCTGGGGGAGAAAGTATGGATTTTGAAACCTAGTATGAGTGATAAAGGGCAGGGCATTCGGATATTTAAGACTCTAGACCAGTTGCAGGAAATTTTCAATTCATTTGAAGAGGAACTGGACGATGAAAAAGAACAGGACGAAGAGGAGCAAGACGACAACAACGGGATTATTCTTTCTCAATTACGTCATTTCATAGTTCAAGAATATAAATCCAACCCATTACTCCTACCAAGTTATGATAATAAGAAATTCCATTTACGGACATATGTTGTATGTAAAGGAGATTTGCAAGTTTTCGTCTATGAAAAGATTCTTACATTATTTGCCGGCGACACATATGAATCACCTGAAGACAATACAGAAGATGAAATATCAATGGCTGGTCATTTAACAAATACGTGTTTACAAGGAACAACACCCTTGGTAGTTCCATTCTGGGACTTGAAAGAGGTAGATAACAAACAAGCGATATTTACGCAGATATGTGATATTGTTAAAGAATTATTCATTGCTGCTACAAGTGTAGATAAAATGAATTTCCAACCCTTGTCCAATGCAATTGAAATATTTGGTATTGATTTCTTGGTGAATGAAGATTATACAGTAACGTTATTAGAAGTTAATTCGTACCCTGATTTTAAACAAACTGGAGATGATTTAAAACAAATCATTTGTGGATTGTTTGATCAAGTAGTAACAAACGTTATTGACCCTATGGTTACTGGAGTGGAATCAAACACAACCGATAGCACTTTAATCGAAGTATTGAATCAGTAACTGGGCATTTTACATAGATATATAGGTATAGCTGTATAAGTTTGTATAACAAATTAATCATAGCACATGACATACATCACGTGAAAGTCGTATATGCATGACCAAAATTTCAATCAACAGAAAATTTTTTCTTTTCAACTTCCAAAATCAAAAAGGCAAAAGTTTTTTTGCAAATCTTTCTTTCCTAACTTTAGTCATAACAACATCCACTTTATCAGACAAAATTAACCTTTACTACTTGATCGAATATACGAGGGGGTTGCATTGCTAACATACACTAGAATACACAAACCCTATATCTCACATATATACACACAATACATATAAAAACCATGTCCACACAACAACAACGAAAGATTTATAAGAATCAACTGAAGAGATTCAATACTCCTTCAATTGAATTAACCAATTTGACTGAGATGTTCCCTGATTGGGAATCCGAGGATTTACAATCGTTGTTGCAAGAACATGATAATTCTTTAGAAATTGTTATTGATTTAATTGTTAATAATAAAGTTTCAAAATGGGAACCTTCTAAAAAGGAAAAACAACATAAAAAGAAGGAACATAAGGATGCATCAGAACAAGAGACATCTTCAGTGGGGACTGCTAATAATAATAATAATTCTTCTCCTATTGCATCATTTAAATCCAAATCAAAGGGTCCACGTTCAACTTCAAAACAAACAAGAACAAGACCTGCAAAGAAGGATAGTGGATTTACAACTGTAATTGTTGGTCGTGGACAAGCAGAAAGAACAACCACACAAGCTCCTGCAGCTTCTATATCTCCTGTTTCTAACTCATGGGCTACTGCTTTATCTAGTGATAGATCAGAACAAGAAGTTTTGGAAGATGAACAAATAGAACAACCTGAAGAAGAGCAAGAAGTAGAACAACAACAAGAAGAAGAAGAAGAACAACAAGAAATAGAACAAGAACAAGTAGAGGAAGAACAAACCCAAGTTGAAGAAGAACCAATAGAATCATCCAAGCCGGTATTGAAGGAAGCAGCTATTCCTCAACTTAAACAAGGATCTTGGGCTTCTGCAATTGCCCCAAAGATTAAACCAAAGCCATTACCAAAGCCAGTTACTAAGAAACCAGAACCAGAACCAGTACAACAAGTCCAGGAAGAAGTTGAAACTGTTCAAGAATCTGAACCTGAAGTAGCAGCATCTGCTCCAGCAGTATCGGAAATTGTTGATCAAGTTCCAGTCGAAGTTGCCCCAGTATCTGCCCCAGTTGTTGACGTTCCAGTTAACACTGTTGCGCCTGTTCAACCACAAGTTGTTTTACCAAGTACTTCTCAACAACAAGTCAACACTGTTGGTATTTCATTTGGATCTTTAGCTTTAAGTGAAGAAGAAGGTGTTGAAACTGAACAAGTCAAGGAAGAAGCTGTCGAACAACAAACCCCTCAACAACAACAACGTTATGGATTATACAACCAACAACAACAACAAAATAGATATCAACAAAACGCTTACCAAGGAGGATACAACAAGCAACAACAAGCTCAACAAACCACTCAACAAACCGCCATTGGCCAACAACAACCAACCCAACAACAATATGATTACTACAGTCAGTTTCAACAACAACAATATCCACAACAAGCTGGTCAATCATTACCAGGAGCTCAATTTGCTGGATACCCTGGTGTTGATTACAGTGCATACAATCAACAAATTTTAGGTGGTATTACCTCTCCTTCAGGTAATCATGCTTCCACCACTGGTGCTGCTGCTGGTGCCTATGGTCAATATGGACAACAAACTGGTGCTGCTACTGCAACTCCTGCCACTGCTGGTACTACTGCTGGATCTGATCAAAGTCCAACTACCAACCAAACCCCATTGCAACAACAACAACAACAACCAGCTGTTTTCAATCAACAACAACAAATCCCAGCTCCATTTGGATATCCATATTATTACAACTACTATAACAATCCATACTTTAACACTGGTGGATTAGCCTCTACTGGATTCAATGCATCTCCACAACAATCTCAACAAGGTACTCAACAACAAGCAGCTGCTTCTCAACAACAACAAGGTGCTCAACAAGCCCAAGCACAAGCTCAAGGTACTCAAGCTGGTGTATCTAGTAATGGATTTGGAAACCAAGCTCAACAAGGTACTCAACAACAACAAGCTGCTGCTCAACAACAATATTATAACGCTAACCAATACAACAATAGATATCCTGGATACAGTTACCCACCTCAACCACAACAACCAAGTGAGGATGGTCAACAAGCTCAACAACAAACCCCACAACAACAGCAACAACAAACTGCTCAACAACCTCAACAACAAGGTCAAGGACAAGGTCAAGTTCCTCAACAACCAATGATGCCTCAATATGGTGCATACCAACAATATCCTCAATATGGATATCAAGATTCCGCTCAATATAGAGGAGGATGGTACTAGTTAGGTTTATTGTTGTTTTCCTAACTATTATGGACGTGCTTTTTCTTGTCTATTTTGTGAACTTTTTATTTTAAGATTAACGTTATTTTGCGATGTCAATGTGTGTTTTATATTTTTGTTTATATAGTGTATGTCTAAAAAATTATATACAGCGTGAGGGTAAAACTATACTATTGATTTTGTAGTGCTTAACTGAGTGGTAATGAAGTTAAGTGGCTTAAAGTGACATTCTTAGTTTCTTATGACTAAAAGCTAACTATATATTTTTGTTGTTATTTTGTATATTTTTGACCAAAACTAGATCAAAACATAAAAGAGAGAACAAATGCGAAAGTTTCTACTAATTGTAAAGCTTTTCTTAAGAAAATGTAGACAAACTTAATAGAATACTAACATAGATTAAGGTTACCCATGTAGATATTCGCCTCAATCAATCGATAAGAGAAGTAACATAACCAAAAATGGAACCAAAACATTACTTTTATAAATATTCGCAGCCATTGATCACATGCCGCTACATCACGTGATTGAAAATTTCCAAATTTAGCAACCAACCACAAGCCAGCAAAAATAGGTGTTGGTTAGGAAAAGAGAAGGGAAAGAGTCCATGGGCTAATATGGGTTATATTGACGTTGGAACGATGTAGTAAATCGGGAATCTATTCAAAATATTAAGTCTGTGAATAATTTTTATAAAAACAGAGAAAATAAAGAAAAAAAAATCTGAGTAGAATATAGGTTTAACTATATGAGTATAGTATTTAGATTATAGGGGGCGGGAAGCTGGCTATAGTTTTTTTTAAGATTTGGGCAACTTAACCTAAAAGAAGGTCATTTTTTGTAGAGCACCGTGGCGTAATTATTTTTTTCCCTCAGTTGTTTTGTTTTTTTCCTGCTTAAGTAAATTCCCTCCCTATTTAATTTGGGTGGGGACAGGGTAAATTTCAGCACTAACAAATATTATAGTACAGGGGCGGACCTTTGATGAGGGAGTGCAGAACAACCAGAGAAAAACTAAAATACTATAAATATGTTACTACTAACTAAAATCCTCATAAATAAAAATTTACATACATTTTTTCCTACACCAAACTTATTACCACACAAAATTGTATGTTAGCCCTTTACAAATAAATTTACACTATAGAATTTACTATGGTGGGATTTATACTACTCACTACCAAAGATTAAAAAAAATTTAACCCAACTTTTCAATTGTTCCCCACAAATAAATTGACACTACGACGTTAGTGTTAGCTCATTCATTCACTTTCTTCCGAAACGTTTTTGACTCATCTGGATAGGTTTTAATCAATATGAATGTTAATTATGATAACGAAAAACAAACATTGAGGTTGCAAAAAAACAAACAAACATGCGCAACAAAAGAAGTTAGAGTTGAACGCTATTCAAAGACATTAGTACTTGATAACCTACAAAATTGGTAGTTTTGAACTAGCCAATTGTCGAGCCAGAAACAAATTTGGGGGAAATTGCTGACAGAGGAATTTGTGAATATCTGAGTGTGTGGGAAATTGAGTTTTGGGATGTTTTTTTTGGCGGGAGTGTGTAGAAGAAGAAGAAAAAAAGATTAGCCCCAAAAATGGAATTTTAGAATGAAAGTGAGAGCCAGCAAAAAAAAAAAAATCGCATACAAATTTTATACTATGTACAGGAAATTTGAAACGCGGTTTTGTTTTTTCTGTTGCGCATTGTCTTTCCATTATTTGTTTTGTTTACATTGAAATATTGTTGTGCTTTTATAATTATGAGAGATTTTTGTATGTGTTCTACATATATAAGAAGCTTCTCCATACTAATTTTTTATTCCTAAGGGCTTTTTCTTTTCTTTCTTTTTTTTGTTTATAATTTTTTACTAACAAATTAATAGAATAATCATGGCCGCTGCTGCTGAAAAAAGAAAAGCTACTAGAAAGAAGAAGGATCCAGATGCTCCAAAGAGATCTCTTTCCGCTTACATGTTCTTTGCTAACGAAAACAGAGACATTGTTAGAGCTGAAAACCCAGGTATCTCATTTGGTCAAGTTGGTAAATTATTAGGTGAAAAGTGGAAAGCTTTAACTGATGATGAAAAGATTCCTTACAACAACAAGGCTGAAACCGATAAGAAGAGATATGAAAAGGAAAAGGCTGAGTATGCAAAGAAGAACAGTAACTAAGTTATTCTGTTTGCTGTTGCTAGTTTAAGAAACACTGTTGTATAATACTATATTATGTTCAAGTTTTTGTGTATAATCCCTTTTTGATGTTTTATTTCTTTACTGTTTTGTTTTAAATATAAGTAATTTGAATGCAAGAAATTTGTCACTATTAATGAGATTATCGGTAGTATTTGAAAAATTGACTTTTCCGGTCAATTGAGTATTGTATCTTACAGGCACGTTCTGTTAGTAATTGTGGCAGCAATTCTTTTTTTTTTCGTTGGATCTTTGCTTGATACGTCAAATTTATAGGCATATTTCCAGTTTTACACTAGAATTAGTCCAAGCAATTGAATTATCTTAAGCATGTCCTTACCATTGCCTTATTATAACGACGACCCCAAGTCGTTTGCTTATCCTACAATTCATAAACGTTGGCCTACAATCATTCAAGACGCTATAAATGATGTTGAATCTGCCAAAGAAACAACCAACAAATCTGAAATTTTAACCAAATTAACTAATCTTTTAAATGCATTTAAAAATGATGAAATTGTCCGTGAATTCACTGAACATGAAATTAAATTGGTTCCTGAATTAGCTGATTTTAATACCAGTCTTGCACATTGTAATAAGAACAAATTAGTTACTTGGCAAACTGGTCCTTGGTTATATCTTGAATGTTATCTTTATCAATTTATCAATGTTATATTTGTGGAATATAGCAATTGGAAAAAATTTGATGTATTTCAAAATTTAAAAACTAAAACTTTTAATCTGAGTGAATTTGGGGTTTTGGAATTATGTAAAAGATATCAAGGTCTTTCTAATCAAAATTTAGAAGCAATTGATGAAGATACTCTTGAATTATTATTTAACGAATTTATCGATATTTCTCTTTGGGGAAATGCCACCGATTTATCATTATTGGCAGGAAATATTACTTTAGAAGATATCAAATCGGTTCAAGGTGCTGAAGTTCGAAAGAAAAATGAAGAAAATATCTTAATTAATGATTTATCCAAGGCATGGAGTCATTATACTAACTCTGGAGGTAAAAGAATTGATATTGTTTTGGATAATTCTGGATTTGAATTATTTGCTGATTTAATTCTTGCTTTGTTTTTACTTGATACTAAATTATCTACTTCTATTCATTTACATTGTAAGGAAATCCCTTGGTTTGTAAGTGATACTATGCCCAAGGATTTCCAAGATTTACTTGATCAATTACAAGATTCAAATTTTTTCCCAAATATTCATAAGGATGAACCTGAGGCTATTAAATTAGTTGCTGATGAAATTAACAATTACGTTAAGCAAAACAAGATTATAATTAATCATGATCCATTTTGGACCTTGGATTATAATTATTGGTCAATTCCAAAATTCCCAGTATATCAAGAACTTTTAAAATCAAATTTAATTATATTTAAAGGAGATTTAAATTATAGAAAATTAACTGGGGATTTGCAATGGGATAAAACCACAAGTTTTAAAACTGCATTACAAGAATTGGCTAGTTCTAAATTACCTGTGCTCTCTTTAAGAACATGTAAAGCTGATGTTGTTGTAGGATTACCTGAGGGAGTTAACGAAAAATTAATTCAGAAATATAAGGATATGGGTAATGAGATTGGAGAATTTTGGAGTAGTTCTGGTAAATGGGCAGTTATTTCATTCAACGAAGGAATATAAATTAAAATAAATAGATAGTTATACAGTTTATACACTTTTTTTTATATATCACCAGCCTTTCTTGAATTACAAGCCACAATTTTAAACTTATCAACCTGAACTTCAGTATCAATAGTATCGGATCCACTTCCACTTCCAGTAACATCACTCATTTTAATTAAAACATTCTTAATAATAAAAGTCCATACATCATCACAAAATCTATAAGTATCTAAATCTCCTTTAAATGTTAATTTTGATTTTGCTATATTACTTTCATTTTTAAGTAATTCACTAATAATTCGATCAAAATTTGTCAAGATTCTATTAGCTAATTGTGGTGGGATACGTTCATCAGATATAAGTGTATCTAATGCATCAGTCAACGTTACTCCGATTGTAGATCTTCTATAAAGTTCATAATATGCTGGTGCACTCATATTGGATATCACACACAGAATATTATTTTATCATAGAGTTTTGTCCTTTTTCTTGAGTTATATGTTAATTTTTGCCCTTGGAAAAAAACCATAGCACGTGATCAATTGAACATCAAGCAAAAAATTGAATGTACAACAAGTATCACAAGAATACTATATCTTTACCTGTAGGAGATAACAACAATGGAGAAATTGACAGTAGGAGAAAGGTATAGACAAGCAATTGGAACTTATAATAAACTTAAATCCTCTCCACCTGTTCGCCAATCTTCAGTTTTACCCTTAATTCAGGAATTTCAATTAATTTCCAAGTTAATTAATCAATTAGGATTATTTAGTGAAAATGAAAAATTAATTGAATTAAATACGTCATATATTACTTTTCTTAATGTTCAATATTATCTTGGCAATTTGTATGCTTTAGTCATGGAAGAAGAACGGATATCAAGTTTGACATTAAGTAATCAAAAACTTTTTCAATTTTTGAATAATTTAAATAATTACGAAATTTTGAACGAGAATCAACAAGATAAACTTAAACAACAACAAAGTGGTGATGGCGTAAATAATATTGAAGCTCGCACAAATCGTGAAGAGAAAATCGCAAATTATAAAGCAGAAAAACAATTATCTGCAAAAATACAAGTACTTTACCAATATTATGATGGAGAAGATGAATTTGAACAATTTGAAGAAGAAATTGTTCGACAGATATTTACCGACCAATTGAAACTTCATACAATCAAGGCTTTCGATTTATTGGTATCCAATTCAAACGAATTAAACGTGATAAAGTCTAAACCATCATCATCTGCATCAGTAGCACCACCACAACCTTCTAACGACCATCGCGAGCCTACTCGAGAGAATGATTATGGATTCACAACAAAATTGGAAACATTACCGAATTCAGCTCGGGAAATATCACAATTGATTTCTAAATCAGGTAAAATACTACAACCATTTACCATCACTTCAGAAAAGCAACGACTTAAAGATAAAGTGTTTGGTACAGGACAAGTATTACCTTCAATGACAGTAGAAGAATATCTTGATTATGAATTGTCTCATGGAAAATTAATGAAGGATGAAGTTAAAGATAAGTCGCAGGATATAGATTATGAAAGTGATGAAGATGAAGATGCTCAATTGGAAAAGAGAAGGTGGGATGATTGGAAAGATGAAAATCCAAAAGGTGCTGGTAATATGGGAGGTAACATTGGATGAAAAAATCTAATAGCTTACATACCAGAGAAGGTAGTCAATCAGTTACTTTGATATAACTCAAACGTATTTGGCATTGTCAAAAACCCAACAATAATCACACTGGATTATAAAACTACTGTCTATATATAGGTATTATATCCCTACAATTATCTTTCTGTTTAATAATAAAATACCAATCATTCACGATAATTTGGGTTAAATTTGGAAAATCATATCCGATAAAGCTGATAAGCCTATTCTTGTTACGAAGAGATTCATTCTGAAATTCTTCTTTTACATTGGAGATAATCTCCTTTCTTTTCCTTCTAAACAACCTACTAAATAACGAAATTGGTTTGGGTGATTGTGGTGGCAATGTTTCTACTTCTTCATATCTCCCAGTTAGACGTATTGTAATCAATGATTGTTGATTAATCATAAAACATTCACGAAAGCGACTGATATAATGCAAATTCAATACTTCATCAGTTTTCAAATTTATATGACGAATATTGGCAAAGTAAAAACAAGACAACAACAGTGATACATACCCAAGATACCAATTGATAGAAATTTCGTTAACTTTCTTTAATTTCTGGGATAATTTACGTAATTCCTCATATGGTGGATAAACCGAACTGGAGAATTCAAGGTGTAATTTTCGAATTGTTGTTAAATTGAAAACATCGCCAAGAAGATCTAATTCAACCAGATGTACAATTAACCTCAATTCTTGTACGGATACATTTGTCAAGTTATATGATTCCAAATCAGAAATTAAATGTTCCAGTTTTGGGTCATTTATTTCAAGAATTTTCAACATTTTAAACTTGGGAATTAGTTGTAACTGTATAATATGGGGTTCTAAAGTACTAATTATAAATTCTTGCACAGTATAGTTTTCTTGTTCAGGAAACGAATCAGGGATTTTATAAAATTGATTTCTAAACCGAATCAATTTATTTGTTTCAAATTGTCGTGTTAGACTCTTATAGAATATTGAATTTTCTAGATTCATGATTTGAATATTAATCCAAGGACATTTCACAGTCACTCGTTCATAAATTGAACGCAAATCTTTTCTAGTATCAAACATTACACATTCTACATACATTTTATTCCGTTTGTTCAATACTTTCTTTCTAAAAGTTTTTATTCCTGTAATTAATGTGAATTCTACACTGAATGAATCGTATAGCGCTGGGTGTACAAAGTATTCATCATTATTATGTTTAGTTCTAACCACTATTTTTTTATATAATTTCCTGATCCCAAATTGATAAAACCATTTATTAACTAATATAATGTTAGGCATATCAAATTGGTTAAGGTGATCGAATATTTTATCAACCAACTCCAGAGGGAGCTTCATCACTGGTGGATTTCTCACACCCTTGGTTCTCTTCTTCCACCACAACATATTAACCAGGGGATCGCTTACGTTGTTGAAGGTTGTTGAAAATTGAAGATGTGGAATATATAGCTGATAGCTGGAGTTGCAAAAAATAACCAGAAAACAAAATTATGAAACTGCAGCATTTCAAAAAAATAAAAAAAAGGAAATATATGTTGATAGAAACTCTTGCAAACAGCTAATTTAGAGGTGGGGTATATTTTATATTCAATGAAGAGGTTATGTTGTTTTCAAGCATGCTCAATTTACGATACGGAGTGATAATAAATTTCTTTTCACTCTAGCAAGTTGCGAAAGTTTGCATTAATTTATATTAAACTTCTCTATATTTCTAACTATAAACTACACTTCTACCATCTTCTACCATATCAGTATCATATTCTAATTGTTTTAACCAGCCAAGATATTCCAATTTAATATCATCACCACTAATGACCTTTCTTGTCCCTACTTGTTTCAATAACCATTGTTCATCCTTATCTAACCCTTTCAAAATATTTAAAATAATCATATAAATTTCCAAAAATTCTAACTTCCATTTTGAATCAATTATTGAATCCTTGAATCTAGTAATGAACATATATAATGATTCAATTGCACCTCGTTTATCACCTACTTGAGAGTTCGAAATACCAATTAATCTCCAAGAATATAAATATTCATATAATTTCAACGCTTGCATCATATCATTATCCTCTTGATTTGCCATGTTTAATAATATGTTATCAATCAATTTAAAATGAGTGATATATATTGAGCCATTGAATAATATTTTGATGTTTCTCTGGGAGATTAATTGAGCAACGAGTTTTTCGAAATATGATGTTAGGTTAGATTCGATATGTTCAAGGGAATATTCCACCAACTCATAATTTGAAATTGATAAAGCCATATTGAATATATTAATATAGTAAGATGAATTGGAACCAGAAGTATTATTTTCAATGGCTGACATTTCAAACTTTAATGCAACCTCAATGAATTGAGTAGCTGTATCCTTATTAGTTTGTTGCTGACATAATTTAGCAAGGACATGATAAAATTCCGAAACATTGTTATTATAAATTTTTCTTGTTAATTCATCAAATCTATCATTAATGGATAATCTATCCAATTGTTTAAGAGAATTAAAGTCCTTGAATGTGTTGTAAACTTCTTCAGGATGGAAATTAAGTAAATGAATTAATCCAATAAATAACCTGTCAACGATCCAATTATTACCATTCAATTTGGAAAGTACATGAGTATATAAAAACTCAAATTGATTTGAATTAATCAATTCCACGATAGTATCAGTTAAGAATTGATGGTCAGACATAATACCAACCAAATAATCAAATGAATCATTTAATTTATGGGAATTCAAAAGACTGGTTAGTTTTGGATAGTGATTAACGATATTCCAGAAGAATGACTCCAGATTATTGAATTTACTAGTTAATATCAAATCAAGGAAATTGTAATTCTTCAATAAACCAACACTGGTATTTATCATGGCTATAATCTCATCATTAGTTTGACAAATTGTAAACAAGATAACCAAATTGATAAGAAGTGATTCATGGCTTGATTTAATCGATTGATAAGTTGAAATAGTCTCTAATTTGACAAATGACAGGAGTTGTTTGAATTTATCTTCCACAATCAACTCGAACAGATTTGTACTAATTATTGACTCGATGATATAAACTATATCTGGAATTGATTCCAATTTAGATATAATCTCTTGAATTTCATCTTCAGATAGTTTACCAGTGATAAAGTTTTGGAAAAGTTCATCTTGTGATACTTTTTCAGTTGTTAATAATTGTTGATGTAATTTATAATATGACTTTTGAGAAATAATCTGGTTAAACTTATTAAAGATTTCATCCAACACGACAAATTGTTCATGTAGTTGATAATAATGACTTGGATGAAAGATTCCAAATGAATTTACTTGTAAACTTAAGATTGAACCATCGTTGTATAGTTCAATAGCCATCAGTTCTTGAGATAATTTAAGAAATTCTTGACATAATGAATCAAGTTTAAACCAAAGTTGTACTTGACTATCCAATGCTTTAATTATTGATTGTTTTGAATTGTCATTAAGTGGGAGATTTTTCAAATGGGGTCTGAGTAAAGAAAGTGAAGTATTGATGATTAATTGATTATATAATCCAGAATTGAATATCTTATTGATATAATAGTCTGATGTATGATAGGGTGATACTTCTTCAATTTCATTGGATATATTAGTACTCTCTGATTTGATTACCTGAATAACCGCCCCAGTTTCAATTGATATGTGATAAGTCGTTAAATTTGAATAAACATTTGATTTGAACAAAATATGATATTTTAACTCGAGATCTTGTTTTTCAACAATATAATCTTGAATAAACCAATTCAATTCATTATCTATTGAAAATTCATAATGAGATAATTCAGATAAATTATCCAATTTATATAATTTAAATTTATAAGATTCTTCATCATTAATAAACAAGGTAACACACTTTGTGTTATTAAATTCTACTAATTGAAGATATTTATTTGGAATTAAAGTTAACCAATTCTCTTCTTCATTTCCACCAATATAAATTGAATTTAATAATTGACCAGTTTGTAAATTCCAAATTTTCAAATATTTTGATATAGTTAAAGTAAGCAAATAATAATTATCTACTAGCACACTATCAATTACTAAATTCCTGGAAATTCCATTGATTTCTTTAATAGTTTTATTCAGAAATATCCCAAATAAAGAAAAAGTCGTGTTCTCGACAAATTGAGTCTTGACAGTTAAATCTTGTAAATTTCCGCGCCTAGAAAATTCAATCAATTGACCATTTGATAACGCAACAATTAAATTATTATTAGTCAAATGTGACATATAATATGGAATTGAATTGGTTATTTCAAATGAATATGGAATAGAAATATGACACCAAGAATCAAATTTATCCAACGAAAATGTAGTACCAGACACGAAATCATCTAAATCAACAATTATATTTATAAATAAAAAATTTTCATCAATTATATCAACAATAATTTGGTTGTTGTTCTCATCCTCATTTTTGGTTGTACTGTAAACCAATATATTGGTTGGTAAAGTCACGTGAATCTGGTGATATTTTAAACCAAGTGAGTTTGAATTGTTAACAATTGGGATTAATTTGATAGTTTTGCTATCCTGAACAAGCGTGTTTGATATGATAATTGAATTATTGAAGTAAAGTAGTTTGCCTGACTGGGCAACACTGTTGGTGAATTGATCCTTAGGTGGGAGTGTTTCTTGTGGCGAATCGGGATATTTCAAGGGCAATTTAACATGAACAATATCTAGACGATCTTGTTCGTATGTAGCGACATTGGATTTGGTGTAACTCATTGTTGGTGTGTTAGAGTTTGGGGTGTATAGTTTGTCGAGGGTCTGGTTGTTGTAAATGTAAACAATTTTTTTTCTGATGGGTGAGTAGGAACAGAAAAATTAGTACCAGAGCTTTTTAGTTCTGGTGCGAGAGAGAAAAATCTCCCATGAGAAGCAAGAAAGAGAACTGATTACTAAAATAAGGCCTTAGCTTAGACCAGTCCGAATAGATACCAATTCGCTATTTAGACCTATCTAATGTCATCAATAATTTATTATAAGTTTTTACATCAAAAAAATCAAAGTGTAATACATTTTGATGGTACAGCCATATCAATATTTGATTTAAAACGAGAAATAATTCAAGCAAATCAACTAGGAAATGGATTGGATTTCAATTTAACTATATATCATTCAGAACAACCAGATTTAGAATATGAATTCGATCAAGATATTATTCAAAGATCAAGTTATGTCTTGGTTAAACGTAGTCCGGTCTCCAGTAATAAGTTTAATAATGCTTCAAGATATGTAACTGGTAAACCAAGAATTAATAGAAAAATGCCCACCACAAGTGCTACCACAACTACAACAACTGCTGCGCCTACAAATACAACTAATATCCCTGACAATATATCAGAAGAAGATCGTATTAAACTAATGTTTGAAAATCAATCAAATGCTTGGGCTCAAACTCAAGATGAATTAGCTCAACATAAAATCATCCATTACAAACCATCAACAACAACAAACACGGGTAAAGAAGATGCTCCTCCTCCACCAGGTTATATATGTTATCGATGTGGTAAAAAGGATCATTGGATTAAAAATTGTCCGACAAATAATGATCCGAATTTTGAAGGTAAAAAAATTATGAGAACAACTGGTATACCAAAATCTTATTTAAAAACCATATCAAAACTGGATGTTGAAAATAAACCTGAAAATTTCACCACTAATGAAAATGGAGATGTTGTTGATAATGAAGGGAATATCATTTTAATTACTGATGAGGGAAATTATGCCATTGCTTTAGCAGATTCAAAAACTTGGACAAGTTATCAAGAAAAATTAGCCAATGCAAATAAGAAATCTCAACAAGAATTCAATGCAAAATTAGTTGGACTTATTGAACAAGACAATAAACAAGAATTTCTTGACCCATTGACTGAGACAAAGAAAGTATTAGAACCTCCAATAGTTATGACTCCTTGTTGTAATGATGCTTCCAAACTTGTAGGAAAAAAATTGAAAAATTTCAATTATAATCAAAGTCTGCTTGAAAGATTATTAATTGAAAATGATTTCCATTGTCCAAATTGTGGTAAGGAAGATACATTTATTGATTCTTTAATTGAAAATAAAGAATTGGAAACCAATTTGCAAGAGTATATAAAATCAAAGGAAAGTGAACTAGGCAAACGAAGTTTAGAGAATGGAGTACAAGAAGATGATTCTAAAAGACAGAAACTTGGTGAGCTACCACTTAGACCAGATATGTTCCCTCCAATTCCACCACCAGGAATGATGCCATTTCCAGGTGGTATGCCACCCGTTCCTCCTCCAGGTATGTCAATGGGTATGCCCTCAGTACCTCCAATGTTTATGCCAGGTATGCCAATACCTCCACATATGAAAATACCAAATATACCACCAAATAATAATATCCAACAACAACCTCCATCTAAATAAAAGTATCTATTTTGTATGTAGCAATATATAAAAAGCACAACACATTCTGGACAATATTACAGTATATATAATTGTATATGAAGGTTTGAGTAAATATAATTCGTAGTGCCTAGTCACTTTTGTGTTAAACCTTGAACCAAGAATACGCAACATACCAATTCTGTTGCTGCCAAACTAACCCTACCTGTAAAACAACACAATGTTGCATAAATTACCCGGCTTTTAAATTTGTTTGTGGATTCTGCTCTACAAAAATGAACATCGCGCGCAAGAAAAAATTTCACCATTTACTTTCACTTCTTTCTACAAGTTCAATAATTCAAATATTTCAGTTATGTTTTAATAGTCGTTATGATTATAAATCAAAACGTATGTTTGCTTTGCCTTGTTTTTCTTGTTATCTCTTTTGTTGAGATTTTAACGGATGATCCAAATAATCAATTCAAACTAGAGTTTGTGACTTTTAAGAATGATCACAAAGGTTACCAATGCATGGCTTACTGATATCAATCGATACATTAGAGAAAGAGAAATTACACTATGTGATTTGGAATTCTTTACTAACTTTTAATAGTGTAATAAAATATTTTGAAAGAGTATGTTCTTACTTTTCTTGTGTGTTTATTATTGTTCCTTTTTATATGATGATTTAATCAAAAACAAAGCTGGAATTACTGGCTGAAATTCTATGATTGATAAGTTTTTGCACAATACGCCTCTGATTTTAAGGAATAAATTTACACATATTTTTCTTCTTTTGTTGCTTTACTAACAGTTTTTAAGTTTACCAAAGTATGTTTTTCTAAATGTGTAAAGAAAATTCAGGAGTTAAAATGAGGATTTATTGCACTGGGCACTGAATAAATTATGAGTGACAACGCATTATTTGGTGGGCCTCAGAAACCCACTGTGACTGATTTAAACATCCAAAAACTTTTTTTTGTTTAAGGGATTTGTTTACTAACAATGTTAGAAGAAAATGTATGTATATAAGTAATACACTATCCACTTTAATATGATGATTTCCTAGATGACGAGTCAGAATCGGGATTCCCGTTGACGACAAAAACTTTATTAATACCATTCATGCCTTTCTGATTGAAAAAGAAATAGGTATCCATTTTGAAATATAATACTAACAATATTTCTAGTAATGACTATAAAATTAGTAGTTATTTTTGGTTTTAACAAAATTCAGTTATTACGTGTTTACAACAGCCAACTCCTTTTTTCAAAAGATGAATAGTAAAAAGTTAATGACAAGCATATGTCTGAAATCTTTAAAGAAGAGAAACCTTTTTCATGTCTGATGATGATATCGAGTTGGTTTGTTTAGTGTAATAACCTTGAAAATTGTTTTTAAAACCAAGGATTAAATCATTAACAAAACAATTTAATGATTCTGTCCTATAAGCAAGAGCAAACAAACCCAAAAACACAAAGGGAGGATTTATAACATGATGATTTCACCACATTTATCACGACGGTCTACTGTGTAAAGGGACTGTTAATCCTTTTACGTTGATGATAAGTTAGGCTCTTGACCGGGCCGTGGTTCCTGATTAAAAATAAATACTCACTTTGTGTATTGTGTGTTTTTACTTGTTCTTACTTGGAGGAGGGAATTAGTTGAATTGTTGTAAAAGTGTGAGTGATGACGTTTTTACATTTGAGAGTCTTCAATGAAAGCTCCAAAAAAACTATTCGATTTGCATGTCAGTCTGACACACTTTATTTGTAATTATCTATTGTATTCTCGTTTACACCATGGTAGGTAAAGCGTGGTTCTTAGAATAAATAGACAATATACCTTTGTCTGATCTCAAATACATTTGACATTAATACTTTTCTACGTCAATTTCTTTTCCAACATCCAGCATCTTTTCGGATTTCTCCTTTTCTACGCTTCAAGCACAAGTTACACTAACGAGATATGGAGTATATCCTTGTTATTTCTCCCAAACAATTCAAAGAGACTCGGTTGCTAAACATCCCTGATTTATTACCCACCCCCACTGTCATGTAGTGGAGTGAAAACTCTTTTTCTGTTGAGACACGACAATTTGCACTCTTTACCGAATCTCTTATATTCGACTTCCAAAGAGTTCCTAAAGTACACTTAAATCTCTTAAATGATAAACTATT
>LQMS01002230.1:0-24102 GCA_001657455.1 Spathaspora girioi | reverse complement strand
ATGTAATATGCAACTCCCCAAACTCGTAAATCATCAGCAGTTAAATCTGAAATGTGTTTAGTTCTATCAAGTATCTCACTATCAACATCCAGATCTTTTAATTCTGTTTCACGGTGGTTTCCTCTTAATTCATACATGTGTAAGTCATTATGAAATCTTTCGTGAGTTTGTAAATCAGCCAAGGAAATAAGTGTAACTACTCGACCTGGAGATTCGGGCGTTCCTCGATGATCAGATGATGATTGCCAGAATCTTCGAATGAACCCCTTGATGTAGCCAGTTACTTTGAATTGGACGTGTGGAGGAGGTTTGAATATGAGTGAGCCATAGCCTATGACCCACATTCCCTGATCTGACAGAGTGGTCATTGATAATGTTATTCAGTTTTAAATGCTAAAGTGGCTGCGATTTGTAAGATTTGTAAGGTTTCTCTTTGAAAAATATCGAGCAACAAAAAAAACTGCGGAGTTGGCATGACAACACTCGTACTGTATCTGTATGCTTTCAAACAACCTTTTTGTTTTCTTGTCTAGTGTATATCGTTAGCGAAATTCATTACATAGAGGAAATCTTCTTGTACTTGATATTGCTTCCTCCTTTCAGGGGGAATTTTTTGGTAACTGTCACTTCGATGTCTACATATTATGTCCCAACATATGCCCTTGATGAAATACTGAAAGTTATTAAAGGGTAAGATATGCTAATTCTATACTAATTATATACTTGCTATCGTTCGGATATTACAAATAACTAAATTTAAATGCCATTTTGATCGTATCTATAATTTTTTCTTTTAAATTCACTTTTTTAATATTGATAAATCGTCTAGATATAACCAACAATATCAACATGACAATAATAATTAATGAATTATCCTTAATATACCCTTTTAGTAAATTCGTAACATATACCAATTTATCCCTTAACTCAGCCATTGACCTTCCATTACTATCAGTTGTCGCTGGCTTGGTTGCACTTTCGGAAGCATATTGTTTCTGAATCTCTTTAATTGACTTGTATTTAATATTCAGTTCCAGTTGTAATTGTCGTTGTTTCTTTAATTCTTCTTGTTGTTTCCTGACTTCTTCTTCCTTATTTAACTTCTCTTGGTGTTTAATTTCCAGTTTATTCATTTGAATATCTTGTAATCGTTTCCAATCATCTTCAGTAAATGTGGTACTATGCAGAATGATATTTTGAGCCGCGGCAAATTCGTCAAATATAGGTAAGATTTCAAATACAACTAATTTTAAAAATTTATCATTATATTTCCCCCTCTGGTGTAAATTCATATATTGAGATTTCAATTGAGTCAAGTAAATGTGTTTGTCTGGGATAAGTGTATCTCGATTGGATATGAATACCAAATGATAATTATATAATATCTCCAGCGGAATTCTCTCGTATATCTCACCAAGTTTATTAAGCAACGCATTTGAAGTCAAGTCAGAACAATCAACTAAATGTTTCTTTTCCTTTAAGGAAACGCCGATTTCAATAAGGTACAAGTTTATTATTTTAATGAATAAATTTTCCGAAATTGAATTAGTTTGATATTGATTAAATGAATCTTGATAAAGCTGTTGAATTAAATTAAATGATTTATCATGGTTTTTATTCATGAATAGTTTAAGCGCGAGCTTATAGTTTGTTTCCATGGTCTTGTTGGCATTCACCGACGATGGCGATAATGTAACTGAAGTATCCATGATTTAACTTGTAGTGGAGTAAAGATGGCAAAGAATTACAGATTCTCCGCAAAAGAAAAATTAAATGTCCAGCTGGTGATAATACCTCGGTAGATTGTGAAGAGTTTGCGCTACCAATGGGGCTTCAGCTTTTTTGAGCAATATATCTTAAGGTAAGCGAAGTATAACAGGTGTTCCCTTGCACCGAGATTCCATAATATGTTTTCATATACAGTTTTCCTATTAAATTTGTATTAAACTATTAAACTATATGCATTCTAATCCTCTTCATCATCTTGATTACGACGAATAGGTAATTTACCCAACGCCTGTAATCTTCTCCTTTTCTCAACTTCTGTCTCCTCCTCATCATCTGAAACATCAGTATCTCCTTCCACTTCTGAATCCTGAGACACTTCACTATCTTCTTCCTGTTCTTCCTCGTCACCTAATCCTGGTGGTGGACTCTTGTTTAACATATCCACTAATTTCCCTTCAATCTTTGCATCCATTCTCGAATCCCCTTCATCATGATGAGGAACAATTTTATTCTTCCCACCATGTTCTAAATCATAATTCGATACATTAATCTGGGGTGTATTAACTGCAGGTTCCGCAAATCCAAGAATCAGTTTCATTTTACCAACTAAAGTTCCTGATCTTGCTCTGCTTTCTGATTTATCCTTAGTGTGTCGATTTACCTTGTATCGTCTTATGATTTCACCTTCATCATTCTCAATTACAATTAAATCATCAATTTGATGAGCATATACTTTTTTCCGATTCGGATCACCTTTCTTATACAACACTTTTGTTTTCTTGGAAATCGATCGAGAAATACGTTTCGTAAGTGCTGGCATTTCCGGTTGCTCTTCTGGTTGTTCTTCCTCCTTGGAGTAATCGGAATCGGCAGATGCATATTGACTTAATCTTCGTTCAAGTGATCCCATTGAGTGGATACTTCCGTTATCAGCTTCAGTAGTGAATGAATCAACCGGAGCCAATTTTGTGGGTTTTCTATTTTCAAGTTTTATTGAATCCATGATTTCTCCATATTGATCTTCAATTATTACTTGATCTCCATCTTGATAAGCTACTGTAGGGACTGATTGTTTTTCTGCCTCAGTAGGTTGTCTCTCTCCATACTTTTTAATCCCGGATGTCTTATCGGGGATTTCATCTTCTTTCTTTTCGGATACTTCTTGTGTTGTAGTCTTGTCAGAATCAACACTGGCAGTGGTATCTTCAGGTTTCTCCGTCTCGTCGCTAGTTTCTGTTTCAGGTTGTGATTTTCTAGCTTGTCCCAATTGTAAAAATTCAGTTTGTGGACGTTGTCGATCAGGAACATACTCATCTTCAGACCTTCCAGTAGCCACTTTAGATAACGTTTTCATGATATTATTATTATTCTTCTTCTTTTTCTTCTTCTTCATTAATTTTTCTCGTCTCTTGGCACCTCCAGCAGGTCGAACTTTAATCCCACTAGTTTCAACACTGGTACTATTACCTTCTTCCTCCTCGGAACTCTTCTTTTCCACCGCCATAGTATCTACCCGGTGTAAGCTAAACGTCGTACTTGTCTTGTCCAACTTTTGCAATCGTTGCATCCAAGTACCTCCATTCTCTGTAGTAGTGGTAAAACTCATAGTTATAGCCATTCTATTCAATCTTCTCCCCAATGTCAACACCGCTACTGATGATCCATGCACTATAATCGAGGTAATCACTATAAAACAAACCATGGGCCAAATAGTAGCTAATAATTGATAATGAGGGAAATCTTCAGCTGGTAAATGAGCCAAGGGAGTTTCATCAGTAGTATAATGAGCTTCTAAATCCTTTCTGGCTAATATCGCCGCGAAAATCGCACCTACACCAATAGGACCAAAATGGCCACAAAATAACGCTTCTCTCCAGGTTTTAACATCGGGAGTAAATGGTTTAAATGCAATGACTGCGGGAAGTCTTCGAAGGAAAATAATGACAAATGCAAGAATGACTAATCTCCATACATCAAGTCCCAATTTCACGTTATTAAATTGGGGCCAGGGAATAATTGCTCCAAAATATACAAAAAATGATAAATTTAAAAGTAAATCAATTACAGTGGATACATGGGATTCTTCAGTTTTTTTAGCAAAATCTCCATTCCATCCAAATGATGTCCCTGCGGCAAAACTTACTAATAAATCATCAACTCCCAACATTGAACCAATCCCAGCTGAATTAAATGCAAGAAATACAAAAATGGCAAGGAATGATTCTCGATCAATCAAATTCCGCGATTCGGCAAATGCCACAAGTTTCCGTAAAACATATCCCAATACTGCGCCCAACAAACATCCAAAAAGACATTCCCAAAATATAGTTAATAAAAACCAATCCTTAACAATCTCCCCAGGGTTTCCTTTATGAATAATCATATTCAAGGCAAGGAAAATAAATGGAAATGCCATACCATCGTTACATCCTGATTCTGCTGAAAGTAAATTTCTTAAATGTCCAGGAACACGTTCGGCAAATTTCCCCTTACCTACAACGGCAGCAGCTAAAACTGGATCGGTAGCAGTAACACAAGCCGCCACTAATAATCCATCACTGAATGAAAAATGTGGAATCAAACACCAAATAAACAATCCAACAATCAACCAACCAAATGTCATTACCGGTAGTAAGAAAATCGTCACGGAAACCCAATGTTTCTTCATATATTTGCGGGGCAATTCCACAGCAACAGCCACGATTTGTATACAAAGGACAATCCGACATATTTCCAAAGTTATATAATCGGTATTCCCCCATTCTACGGGGTTAAACCAATCTAGACAGTGCGGTCCTAGTATGAGTCCAGCAATGGTGGCCACGGTGGCTTCACCTATATATAGACGTTCCTTGACAAATAATGAAACTAAGGAAAATAAAGTACTAAATATCCCCACACAAGCATAGGCTATATGAGGAGCTTCCAATTCTAATTGACTCCAAACCATGTGTAGTTAACTTTTATTGCAAGTAACACGTATATATCCAACAATCTGGATAAAACTAATTCAAAGACTTCTTATGGGTCGTAATTGAATGATCCAAAAAAGAAATCAAAAAATAATGAAATAAGGAAATTTTTTTGATATGCAACGATTTGATATTGTCCTGCATATAGGCTGGATAAGATTTCAGATCAAACGTTATCTTTCTAAGTCTTAGTGCTCAGAACTATAAAGATTGTAACTTTCACTGTTATATATATAGTACAAGGTTCTCGTTATTACCAGAGTGGAGAAATATATGGACTAATTAAGTAGTCTTAAGCATGAGTAACAACGAAGGTCAAAGCGAAGTTGTCAAAATATTTCATAAGCAAAACCCTGAAGAACAATGACTTGATTCCTTCTGCGGCTGCGAATTTTTTCTTGGAATTTAAACTTTTTTCTTGGAATCGCCTTTAAACCTTAAACCAAAAGATGGAATTGATATATCACTGGTGATATATTAGTAGGATATTATAATGTCTCGATAGAAAAGGTTCACGGGTATGTTTGTTTGGTTGTGTTATATTTTATGAAACATTAAGTAATTTTCTTGGGGAAATAACTGTAGTGTGCTACGTTGATACATGGTAGTTCTTTGTTACCGTAGCTTGGAGAAATGAACTTACTTCAATTCCGATATAAATTACGAGAATTTAGTCAAACATTGATATTAGTTTCCCCGCTTTTATACCACCTTTGAACTAAGAAAACTTTTTGATTTGAGTGTGGTGTGACAATGTGAAATTTGTCAAATTGATAGTAACAACTAGAAGGTGTACTTGTACGAAACTAGTTGTTACATAACACTTCTCTGATACGAGTTTGTGTTATACACTGCTTATCTCTTGTTGTAATATCTTGCTTACTAAGCTAAGCTGGGATATAGTATATTTTTTTTACTTGTCTCGTCAATGTACAGTTGATTTTTGTCAAGCCTATCTGAGTAATGGAGACATTTAATCGTGGTGGCTAGCCACGTAATTGCGTAAATGTTAGAATGTGCGAAATTGATAATTAGTGTACAAATTTTGGTATACTTCAGGGATAATTCTTTTTTTTTTTGCAACACTTTTTTTGTTTACACCACAATCTATCAATCAATCTACAAAACCAAGAGATGGAAACAATTGGTATTATTAATAGAATCGAGTATTGTTTATGTGAAGGTATTGTCATTTCTAACAGATCTGTTCTATCGTTCCATGAAATACCCACTCATCTCCTCCGATTATGCAAAAAGTCTCAGTCACTGGGCATAAATGCAAAGTATACAGAAATTGAAAGTATGACTTCCGATTTAGAACTTACAATTTCAGAAGGCTCACTTGACTTAAATTACTATCGGCCAGTAAATGATGGGCACGAGTTGATAGATGATGCAGACGTTACCCAAGAAGATCTCGACCAGGGAAGAATGTACCAAGGAGGTTACCTCCAGAGATTAAATGGAGAAGATATTTTCTTTAGGATAAGAACCAATGACCAACCGGGACAGAGTGAAATACCACAATCACGTCTAATTCGGGGCGAAATCCCAAATGCCGAAGATATCAAGACCCAAACGTTGGAAAAATTCTATTTCTTCGAACAGGGGAATACTACTGCCTTCTGAAGGTTGCCAGAAGACACGTCCAACAGTCTCGGCGATTCGTAACCACTTAATTTCACATATTGATGATGCTTTGAAGTTACGATTTATCCAACAAACAAACGACGGATATTGGAGTAGCAGTTACACCTGCTACGGGTGTGAGCGACTGTTTGCAGAGGAGGGGGAAATTATCACTCACTTGACTCGAGGATGCGGGAACGCTCCGGCAGTGCTGATAAAAAAGCTCTGGAGCGACAATTTGGACCCATTAGTGTACGATATCCTATAACTCCGTTGATGTTATTTGGTTGGTTATAATATTTAATTGAGAGCTAGTTTTGTTGGTTTTTGGTATTTATAGCTATTTTTTTTGTGCTAGAGGTTTATAAGTTTTATAGCTATCAACAAGGGTTTGTTGACTTAAATAGGTTTAAGTTGCACACTGCCATATTGGAATGAATAATTTGGGTTGGTTTGAATGGGTTTAAGCTAAAGGTTGTTCTTTATCTCGAGATAGTTTTTATATTTTTTTTCTACACAAGGTTGTGAAAAAATCTAGAACTGTGTATATTGGTCGTGACCACCCATGAGTCTATTTGTAGAAGATATATCCTTCACTGGTTCAACCAATCAAATAAACCACCTAGCAGATATCTTATCCTCGATAACCTCCATCAATCATAATGCAACAATATCGATAAAACAATCAGGTATAACCATATACGCTTCATATAATCATATAATCAACGTACGTGTAATTATAGATCCATCACTTTTCAATATATATAATTTAACTGGAGGAGATGATGTTGAGTTGCGACTAAGTGTTGATATTAATTTAATCAGTGAATGTTTCACCTCGGTGAGTAATACCAAAACTGATTCTGTTATTTGTTTATTGAATTATCAAGGTGATGGATACCCTTTGGTTATTGAATTTGAAGATAATTTAATCTCGGAGAAGTTGGAATTTTTAACATTCTATCAAGAGGAAGATGAAGAGCAGGAACAGGTGGATTATAGTGAGATTGATATGGAACTTATAGTCAAGAGTGACGTATTGTCGAATATGTTACTAGATCTACATCAAATAAACACCGAGGATTTATACATATATACTAAACCGGATTGTTTAAGGTTTATAAGCATAGGACCTATCGGGACCGTGAAATTAATATTCCCCAATGAGAAGACAATATTAGAGAAAGTCGAAATTAAACATCTGCACATAATTTCCAAATTTAATTTTAATAATTTCTTTAAAATTGCCAAAGCAGTTAAATTTAGTTTTAAATGTAAGATGATTAAGGATAATCAAGGGAGATTCTCAATGCAGTTGTTGGTAAAGAATAATTCTCATAATTATTCCGGGACGTTGATTCAATTTAATATGTTGGAAATTAATCTGGAGAATGAATATATGTTGGATATTTTGGAAGATGAAGAAGAAGTGAGGATGATGGATGTAGAGAGGACAATGTATGAACTGGTGGGGGTGCAGCCAGTACAGAAGCAACTACAGAAGGAACCGGTTAAGAATGTCGGTGGGGCAGTGGAGATTCCGTTGTTTTTGTAATTATCCGATTATATCTGAGCGATAGCGAGGATATAATTAGTCAGTTACTACTAACAACTGAGCATATATCAGATATAGAAATTTATTCTTACTCTTGTAACTATTACTATAGATTTATAGAATTACATAGATATATCCCCACCACATCTACACTACATGTTCGCTATTTGTACGCTATAACTTCGCTATATGTTCGCTATATCTTAGAAATTTAAAATCCTTTTATTCTTATAACTATTACTATTTATATATGAATACTACTAACACCTTCGCTAAATCTTCGCTAACGCTCAGATATAGGCTCAGTACACACTAATATAACTATCAATTCTATTTTTCTGATTCTGAGCAATACATTCACTAATCCAAGTAATATTTCTAATCTCCTGCTCTTTTGATTTCAACCAAACATAAACAGTAGACAAGGTAAATTGTTGCGTGAATGCATTTCTACACAATTGCATTTCCGACAAATAAAACCAATCTCCCAAACCTCGATCATCATCACTGAACAAATCCCGGTATTCACCTACATTATCTACAATCAGCTTCAATTGTTCGATATCTTCAACTTGAGATAATTGTAAATGATAAGTTGGATAAAATTTCCCGAAATTGGGGAATAAACTTAATTTATCTTCACTTGATAAATCTGAGTTGTTTACCAGGTTTAACGTGATGTTGATTACTCGTTTGTCTGCTTCCAACGTTAATAATCTCAACATGATTTCTTGATCCGGTTGATCAAATTCAGCTGTGACGAATTCAACAAACGACTCCAAGTAGTTCTTGTATAATTTATTTCTAATAATTTCAATATTTAAATCATCCAAATCATCAGCAGAAACACAATTCTTAAAGAAAGGAGCCAATGGAGTATCGATTAATACTGTGGAATATAAACTTTCAATATCACTGGCTATGGATAATGTAGGCAAAGTATCAAACCAACCTAATGGATTACATTTACGCAAGATTTCCAGTTTGTCTCTCTCGTGTAAGGTCCCAGTGATCATAAGAATCACATTATCAATCATATACCCATAATTGATAAATTCCATAAATTTAGTTAATTTCCCATTGGATTGAGATTTAATATATTGATATTGTTGAAAGAGCTTTTTAGATAAACTATCTTGAATTATACTGGTGGATAAGTTACCGGATTGATTAGCCATGAAGTTACCGTAGTCCGTTGATGATAATTGTAATTTTAAATCTTCTAAATTATCACATTGAGTTAAGTTAACATATTGATTGGTAGTAAGAAGACCACTTTTGTATCCTCGAACAACCCCTTCAATGTATCCATTGTCGATATTAAAGAATAGTCCTTCCATTTTAAACAACTGAGCGATAGCGAGGTTGTTTAAAAGTAATTATATTAAGAAGACCCCTAGCAATTGCTTGACTCTTTCAGTTCCAGTGAAATATAACTGGATGAGCACTTCCACATGGTTGTGTGCGGTGGACAAAAAAAATCCCTAGAGGTCGTGTATCTTTGCCAACATCAACAGACACCTCAACAACATCAAGCACCAGCACCACGTCGACAAGGACAACATAACCCTATATAACACTCAACTCAGAGTAGCTAAGTTAACAGGTATAGGTTGCTGCTTCGCTATTTCTCACTGGTAACATGTCAATTCTTTTGGATACCCTAAAAAAGGGTCTAGACCCACAATATCAGCAACTTCTTGATTCAAATCCGGAATTATCCACCAAATCCCAACAATATCTTGAAGAGTTACTTATAAATGATGATTTACTTTCAACAGATAGATTCATGGCGTCATCGGTAAACACCACCATTGACAGCACCACCAGTATAACCCCACGCAAGACACTTATTGAAGAAATTGCTGAACTTGATCTGAATCATCGAGCCATAAATCTAAAACTTTCACAAATCACAGATTCAAATCGAGATTTAATCATTGATATAAATAACGATTTACATACGGTTGTCCATGATCAATTACTAGAGACATACCCTGCCAAACTTGATTCCATATCTAAACTACTTGAATCGGATGTGTTGATCCACACGCATAGTCAGTCAAATATAAACACGTTGGTCTTGGATAAAATTGATTCAATATTGGATATTTTGGAATTGCCTACGTTATGTAAGATTTGTATCTTACAAGGGAACTACCAAGAAGCGTTGGAAATATCAATGTTGATTCAAACTTTAATTATTCGATTCCCGAAATTAATAATCTTTAATCAAATCCATCAACAAATTGAACTAGAATTGAAATTGATGGTTAAGGGGTTGATTAAATTATTAACCACAAACCTCAAGCAAAATAACATTATTAAGATTTTTCAAATATTGAACAAGTTAGATTTATTAACTGGTACCAATAATTTAATCGTGAATGATGAAACCAGTGAGAAAACCAAACTACTCAAGATAATATACTTGAACTCAAGATACAAGTTCATCACAAATCAAGTCAATAGTCTTGTACCCTTGATCAAATTCAATAAACTAACCTATCTTAAACGATTCATAGAAACCTACCGAGAATATATTTTCAACTCATTATCAATATTCACAACAATCTTTAAACAGAACCAACAACAAGATGAAAATAATCTCTTGATAAATCAATTCATTCAAAGTTTAACTGGATTGTTAATCCAACAATTAACGGAACATTTGAAAGATGTGGAGACTAATCAAGTAAATGGGATTATTTTACAAATTATATATTTATGTAAATCTCTCGCAGGGTTCCTGATGGATTTTGAACTGATGATTGTTTATGAATTGTGTTTTAAATTGAAGTTGATAAGTGAGGAGGATTGGAATGGGAATTTAAAGAAGGTGAAACATAGAAACTATTACTGAGCGATAGTGAAGTAATATATTAGAGTAAATGCTAGCTTATTACTGAGCGAAAGCCAAGTAATAGTTTGAACTAGAGATTAGATTATAGCTACTACTGTAAGATATACACATATAGTTTATAGTAAATATATATCTTAGAGTTGACTTGAGGCTTTGCCCAATGAATAAGCTATAGGGTTTTGTTTCAGCTATTTATAATATTGTTCACCTACTAGTTCCTAAGGTTTTAACTCTAAGGTATAAGCACCTCTATTTGTATTAACTGTATGGTACTACTATATATCTTTTCTTACTTGCAAACATTGCTATAAGTGTATATAATTCTCTTAAAGTAACCCAGTGATTAATTACTATCGGAACTTACAACTACTACTGAGCAATGTATTAGTTCGGCACAAACTATTATATTTCTATATATTTCTCTTAAAGTTACAGTATTTATTTCGCACTATTACTTCGCTATCGCTCCGTAATAGCTAGCTCAGTAGAAGCTTACTCTACTCTCTCAATCCATTCAAACCAAATAAAAACCCAAGTTCCCGCTTTCCCAATCTTGAAACATTCTTCATATCCTTTTCATTCAACGCACTCTCAATCAATTCCTTCTTCATCAATTGCAATTCCATAATTCTACTCTCAACCGTCCCTTCAATCAATATCCTATGAACATGAACTTCCCTCTCTTGTCCGATTCTATGTGCTCGATCCATAGCTTGATCTTCAACATAGGGGTTCCAAAATGGATCCATTATAATCACATGTGATGCACATGTCAATGTCAATCCGACATTTCCTGATCTTAAAGATAAAAGTAAGACCTTAATGTTTGTATCTTGATAAAATTGTTTAATTACATCGTTTTTATGTTCCATGTTCATTGATCCATCGTATCGAAGAAATTCAATCCCCTGTTGTTGTAGTACGAGTTTGAACAAATCAAACAATGTAACAAATTGCGAGAATATAATAACCTTCTCACCCGGATGATTTTTGAATATATTCTTTAATAATTCAATACATTTCTCCATTTTCCCACTAGGTGTAAATCCCTCATCTTGTTTAATTAAATCTTGAATAATCATACCATTCCCTCGAGCACTAGCATTATAATAATCCCGACAAAACTGCTGAATAGCCGACGTATCCATATTTTCAACATAAACCGCCTTAACTAAAACATAATCAATCAAGTACAATTCCTTGATTTTAGCACTACATTCAATACATTTAGCTATTCGTACCCCCTGGTTATCTTCATCAACCGTATGATTTTCAAAAAAGGCTTCAATACAAGTTTGACATATTAAATGACCACAATCCCGGAAAACCACCGTTTTCGAACTATCCAAATCAATCACATCAAAACAAACTGGACAAGTTAACATTTTCCCCGTGGATTCAAGCACGCGTTGTTTAACCTGGGGTTTTAATTCGAGGGTCATCTGATACATTTTCCTCCAATCGACTTTCAAATTCTCATTTTGATCTCGTAGTTTCAGTTTAATCTCTCCAATTCGAACTAAATAACTATGCAAACATGCTTGACGTAATCTAAGCAACAATGTTAATATACCTGAAGTGAAGGTCTTCTCGGATAATAAACGTTTAGCTCGATTTTGAATACCAGCTTCTAGCTCGCTATAATACTCCTGTTCTTCACTGTCTAATTTAATATAATCACTTTCGATTATCTTTTCCGGAAGTTTTAAAATCGGTTCACCATCAATCAATGAATTTTTCGTCCTTCTTAATAAAATCGACCTCAATATAGCTTGTAATTTTTTCATACTTTTACTTCTATCAAACTTATCCGACCTATTCGATTTCAACGGATTTACAATATCAGCTCGGAATTTACCTTCATCCAAATATGGTCTAATTTTTAAAAATCGAATAATTGGATATAGTTCATCAAGATTGTTCTGCATGGGTGTCCCACTTAAACAAAATCGATAATTCAGCTGTAAACTAACCACGGCTTTACTGGCAATCGCCATTTTGTTCTTGATTGCTTGTGCTTCATCAAGAATTATTCTATTGAATTTAGCATCACTTGTAAAGAACGGAGATTCATAACTTTGTCCACCTTCTGTAGGAATGAAATTCTTAAGATGCTTGTGTTCGTCTAATGTTTCTCGGAAATGTCGTTTCCATTCGGAGGATAACGTACCGTATGAAGTTAAAATCACATCATATTTCATAAATTCAGTGAAATTAGACATGCTTTTTTTATCAACCCCATGGAATATCCCAATCTTGGGACGATATTGTACTCTTGTTTTCGATTCAATTTCCGCTGCCCATTGTTGCAACAACGAAACCGGGGCGATAATCAAGGTAATCTTCTCCTTGTCAGGTTTAACTGCAACCATCAAGGCTAATGTAGTCACAGTCTTACCCAACCCCATATCATCGGCCAAGATCCCACCCTTTGATTTACTCTCCTCCATTCGTTTCATCCAAGTCAATCCCATTCTCTGATGTTTCAACAAGTTAATACTCAATTCAGGCGGAGTAGGTTCCATCCCTTCAATTAAATCTTCATCGGGTTTAATATTATCCATCAAACTTTGAATATCAACATCTTCAGAATAAACATTGGCAGAATATCCACTTCTTACCATTTGACCCACTTGACTGAAATCAACTCTGGGGTTCAGTAATATCTCAGCACCTCGTTGTCGTAATGATTCAACTATACTTCCAAGACTAGTACGCAATGTGCCTAATCTCCATTCAATCGGACTCACAAGTTGTCCAAATCCATTCATTTGATGTTGAAGGTCGTGCATTCGTTTATGAATTCGGGCAATTAATCCAGTTTGTGTACCCATAGCAACACTATTTCCATGAACTATCGCGTTTTGAAGTCGTTGTTTTTGATTAACCAATTCTGTTTGTAATTCATGGAATTCAGTCCGGTTTCTTTGAACATTGGCTTTTAATTCTTGTTTTTGAGTCTCTAATTGATCGATTTCTTGATTGTATTCATGTTCCTTAAGTCGTAATTGAGAAACCACGATGGAATTCATATGACCAGCTGAAGAAGATGCATGAGGCACCGGAGCTGGCTGGTTAAATAAATTTACAGTTGTTTCAATGGGACGATGTGGAGCTGGTGCTGGTGCTGGAACTGGTGCTGGAACTGGAGCTGGTCGTTGAACTGGCGGTGGTGGTGGTGGTGGTTGTCTTCGTTGCATTATTTCAAAAGAACTTGGTTTGAATTTACCAACTTTCACAGCACTTGCATCTAAAATTTGTAAATCATCATCATCAGCACTGGCAGAAGGTACCACCCTTGTCACTTGCAGCGCATTATCCTGTCTATCCAGTTCCTCGTCAGATTCGATGGAAATAACTTCAGCGTTGTCAACTATTGGTTTAGAAACACGTTGGACATGTGGCGCACCTAATGTTGTACGCGTAGCTGAGTTTCTGGCGGTATTCAACGAATCTAATCTGGCACGTTTAGGAGTATTCCCATTAGACACTTCCCGAGTTGCCTTTCTTACTACTAGTTGATTCTCTATCGGAGGAGTCACCGTGGTTGAAGATGTAGTTGAAATTGATATTGGGGAAGGAATTAATGATGGCGGGGACGTATTCAGGGACAGTAATCCCGATGGTTCCTGAGCTGCGGTTTCATATTGCTCGTCGTCATCAGTGTCTGACAAGTCTATTAAGGGGATATTCCCTAGTAATGATGTCATACTTGCTTACCGCTAACACAAACTAAGTACAAAAATTTGATCTGATAAAAGTTTTTGTTTTGTTTGTTTCTTTTTTTTAGGCAGTTTTAGTGAGACCATATTGACCGTGTTTCGTGTTTGAACGTGCAGAGACAGACATATCGTGTCGGGTAATAAGTATGTTGTCCTTAGCAACTACCTTTACTGACTAAATAGAACTCGGTTAGCTATAGTAAAAAAATTTACGTGTCTAGTTTACTATAAAATCCAGTATATATATTGTCTAACTAAAGTACATCACCACTTTCTTCTAATATCTTATCCAAACATATCTCCAACTCAGCATTCAACCGTTCGTGATCTTCATTAAAACTCAACCCTCTTTGATAATCAGCTCGAGCAGCTTCATAATTCCCCAAGAAATAATTAGCAACACCACGTCTTAAGAAATTCTCAGGAGTATTCATCATCATACCTAATAACAAATCAGCATCATTGAACGCTTTTAAATATTGTTTGGTTTTCAAATATGCATCGGCTCGACTCATTAAAAATAAACTTAATTCTTGAATTGTGAATTGGAAACTATCAAATTTTGACCGTCTCATAATCATTTCAACACCAATATTGAATTGTTTAACTGATTCGTCAAATTTCCCCATCCTGAAAGCTTGTACTCCACCTTCGTATAATTTCTTCACCATTTTAGAAATATCCTTGTTGAAGTTGTCTGGGGTGGGCACTGCTGGTACGTCAACTCCCAGAGATATTATGTCATGGGTTAAGGTGTTTAGTTGATCGATTTCAAGTTGGAGTTGGGGGAAATCGGATTCTACCTCGTTTGCGAGGGATAAGTTCTTTGACTTGGAGTCGTAAATAATAGAAGCGTCCATATTAGTTCTGTCTATTTAACACTGTTCGTTGGAAACTAACTTACGTGTTAAACAGTTTGTTGGAAACTTTTTTTTTTCGGTTAAAGGTTTCTGCGGCAAGCGAAAAGCCAAAGCAATTAAATTCATTTTTGCAATCATTTTTTGTTACACTAACAGAGTATCCAACATCACTATCAACCCCCTGATGTGCTAATGCTGTTTAATGAAGATATATTTGAAGACTCGGTTTCATACGTGGATACAACAAAAAACTTCCATAGCAATTTCAAATCCTTTACCGCGGTTAAATCTGAATTATTATCATATTTTGATTATCGAACTATATTATGGATGAATTTACAAAGAGAGACAACTGATGAAAATGATAGTAATAATTTATTCCCCCTCAAGAGTTTAACTGAAACTAATTTCAATCCAATTGTCGAAACAACATCTATAAAGATTCCATATATGAAAAATTGCACTGTTCCTCCAATAGAACCACAACAAGTATCAGTACGTTCAGATACTACAACGTCGATTAAATCTAAAAGTTCAAAATTTCATCGATTTCTTAATCGAATTAATAAACGACAATTTGCCTACTTGTTTAGGAAAACTAAACTTAAATCATCTACATCCTTTCATAGACGTTCATTATCTCTTAGAAGAAGTCGAACTTGGAAAAATATCAAATCAAGTTTTCATCCAATATTACCAAAAGTTGAAAATTTTCCCATGTCACACCAACAAACACCTCCACTTTCACAATCATCTGACATTGAATATTCACTCTTTAGTCCTCCTCCTCAACAACCACCTGCACAACAGGAACAACAAACTGATTCCGCAGTTGAAGGGCAATTACTTCTTGCCAGTGCTCAATTCACAACTAGTGCAGTAAGTAGAATCAATTTTGATTTAGCTAGTTTCTTCAATGAGGCTAGTAGACCTTATCATGAATATTCCGAGTCACAAATCACCAGACCTGGTAGTAGTGTTAGTACAATTTGAAATAATACATAATATATTAGATGCGCTACCATGTGTACTTTAATATGAGTCAATATTTTTTTAGAGTCATTTTTTCGAGTCAATTTTAGTCAATTGATATTTACGATTTTTTTTTTCAGGGTTATAGTTTTAGTTTTAATTTCAATATCTTTTATAGAAAAGTAAACCAATGTTCGATCTTAAGTCAATTGTTCGTCCAAATATCCTTACTCTTGAACCATACCGTTGTGCGCGAGATGATTTCAAACTGGGGATTCTTCTCGATGCCAATGAAAACACCCATGGCCCAGCATTGCAAACCCTCAGTGACACGGAAACATCCCTTGAATTAAATAGATATCCTGATCCTCATCAATTAGAACTAAAACAACAAATTGTTGATTTCAGAAATGCCAAACCAAACATTAATCTTAAAAACCCGGCTGAAAATTCGTTATTCCCGGGAAATTTATGTCTTGGTGTTGGTTCTGATGAAAGTATTGATATGTTATTACGGTGTGTTTGTGTTCCTGGTAAAGATAAAATGTTGATTTGTCCACCTACGTATGGAATGTATTCCATCTGTGCTACGGTGAATGATGTAGCTATTTCCAAAGTCCCGTTGAAATTCCCGGGGTTTCAAATTGATATCGAGGCGATTTTGAATAAAGTTCAATCGGAACCGGAAATAAAATTATTATATTTGACATCTCCAGGAAACCCCACTGGGAAGTTACTTTGTGTCAAGGATATAATTACCTTGTTAGAAAAACTGGTTAGTGTATGGAATGGATTGATTGTAGTTGATGAAGCATATATTGATTTCACACAACCTGAAAATGACCAATTTAGTGAATCAATGACCACCCTCGTGAATCAATATCCTAATTTAGTTGTATTACAAACCTTATCGAAATCATTTGGATTGGCAGGGATAAGATTAGGAATCACATATTGTAATGAACCACTCTCGGGGTATTTAAATGCCATGAAGTATCCATACAATATCTCATCCTTGACTTCAAACATCGCCAAGAGGGCTACAGGTGATAAGACAGGATTACAAGTAATGACTGAATCAGTAAACAAGATAATCACCCAGAGAAGTTGGTTATTGAATGAATTAACGGAATTACCTCAAATTGGCAAGAATATTGGAGGATTGGATTCAAATTTCATCTTGTTGGAAATTTTAGATCAGCTGGGGAAACCATCAAATGAAGTGGCGTTTCAAGTATATAATAAATTGGCGGTGGAAAATGATGTGGTGGTGAGATTTAGAGGTAAGGAATTGAATTGTACTGGTGCCCTTCGTATTTCTGTGGGGACTGAACAAGAGAATAAAACATTGGTGGAAAAGTTTAAACTGGTTTTTCAAAGTATTGCTAGCTAACAGCTGAGCGAAAGCGAAGTTGTTAGCATTTGTAAGTAATATATAGCGAAATTATTAGGATTTGTAGGTAATCTATATATATATACTAAGTTAATATACTAATATCAAGTGAGAAAAAAGGAGCATGGTTTTTCTTTGAAAAGTTTGGGTTATGCAATTCTTTATTTACAACTCAGTTAGAAAGACGCACGACCAACTTAATATAGTTTGACACTTTGTCATATAGTAATCTACTTCTATTGTGCCTTGTATTAGCGTGGTTTATTCCTTCGGGGGTTGTACATTAGGGTTCGTTCTATTCTTTCAATTATCTTTTCAAATTGGGTTAATATTACCTGAAATATCTTCGAATTTTGTTCAAAAAGTACGACAGAAGAATAAATATTAAGTGGGAACTACTATCTATTGGAAGCATAACACCGTATCAGCCCTTTCTTTTCCCCTGGAATGTATCTATATCTATAGCATCGAATTCCAGTAAATCTATTTGCAACCAAGAGTAGCTCGTACTTTTCCTTGTGTCGCATAGAAAAATGACAGACAATTCTTGACAAAAGTAGTTTTATGCGACAATTGAATAAAACTGGTTAAAAAAATTTTTTTGTTCTTCAAAATTTTCACAACCTCGATCGAAAGTAGAGATACCATACACATACAGACATGGCTAGACAAAACTTCGTAGGGTTAGTTGTTTCTCAAGGTAAGATGACCAAGACCGTCAAGGTCCGAGTTTCAAGTCGAGTTTATGAACGGAAAATCGATAAAGAAGTTATTAAAAGAAGAGATTATCTTGTTCATGATGAAGGAGAAATTTGTAAAGAAGGTGATATTGTTAGAATTGAATCCATACCCAAACGATCGACCAAGAAATCGTTCACTATTGCCGAAATCAAAGTGAATAAAGGTCAACAATTTGCCTTGTATCAAGATATGGCTAAGGAAAGAGTAGCCCAAGAAGTTGGTTCAAGAACCAAACAGCAAATAGACAAACAAAAACAAGCAGATTCTATTCTTGCCAAAATTAATGATTTAAGAAAATTGGATAGGTTAACTGAAGAAGCACAACATGCATCATCTGACGAGGAGGTTAAGGACTTGGTTAAACAAATTGAAGACATTAAACAAGAATATAACATCACCCAATGGCCAACTACTGAAGAAATAATTGAAATGGAAGTAAATAAAGTCGCCAAAGCCGCAGACGGATCCCGAATTCATAACATTAAATATATCTTGAATGAACTAATGAACAATGAGAAACATGCCGATTTTGTCTACCGGGTTGTTATAAAAAAAGCAAAGCTACCATTTGATGAAGTTGCTGTTGAAACTAGAAAAAATATATTAAGAAAGTATGTATTGAATTTGGAAAATCCGTGCCCCGTTTCAGTTCCACAAGAGGGATAAGTCACCTGCTCACTCTCTACCCTTGTATATAAATAATTTACATTGAAAAATTCAAGTCATTCAATTCGCACGAACATGCGCTTTTTTCCCGAGACGTTGGTTGCGGCTGGGATGGGACGAGATATTTTTTTGGTCCTGGCTCTTCCCTTCCCCCACATGTCTCCATCTCTTCTCTTTCTCTTATATGTTACGCTATGCGAATATCAAGCATTAAATGTCTTCTTTCAAAAAGTTAAGAAAACTACCACGGGTTACCAGTTATGAAGTCCGTGATAATCTACGACAAACTTACCAAAATGCCAAGCAAAATATCCGACCGGACCGAGATTACATTGCTGGAGTCAATTCAGAAAATTTAGAATATTATAAAGATAAACTAACCCCAGTTCTACATCATAGTTATCATGATACATTTGGAGTGCCACCAGTATCTTTGAAAAACGTAATCGATGTACCGATAAACACTGTGCTTAATTTAAATGTCCGGCCAGGAGAACCATACTTTGTGCTTTGGTTTCAAATTTCCTCATATTTCCCCTTGGTTGCGGCATGTTTAGGTCCCTTGGCCAATATGATTTCCATAGTGGCCCTTATTGAACATTGGAGGGTTCATTCACGCGAAGTTATTGCCATTAGGGCCATGAATGGAGTAGCTTTAGGATTTGGATTATTAGGGAATATTTCCTTATTAATGAACTTTTCCGGAACAGTACAATATTTAATAAGTCAATGTGTATCGATCTTATCTTGGTTTTGTGCCCTGATGATTTTGATCGGAGCGGTTATTGTAACTAACCATAATTGTCAAGAAGAGGATCAAATATGTAATGAAACCGAGGGGTTCTTTTATGTGATTTTCACTAGTATTTATTACTTTTGTTGTTCTGTTATTTTACTAGTTAATTTCATGGGATATAAATTGAACAAGTATCCGGCCACGTTTAATCTAGATCATAAACAGCGTACGTTGATGTTTTTCACAATTTTGTTTGCTACATGGACAGTTCTTGGGGCCATAGCTATGGCCCATTTAATCGAGGGTGTGGGGTATGGAGCCACGTTATATTATTGTATTGTTTCGTTCTTAACTATAGGTTTAGGTGATATTGTCCCTAAATCCGCCGGTGCCAAAGTAGTAGTACTTATATTTTCCTTTGGAGGTGTCATGATCATGGGGTTAATTATAGCTACGTTACGTCTGGTTATAATTTCATCAGCTGGACCGACAATATTTTGGAATGAAATTGAACGAAATCGAATTAAATTACTTCATAAATTAGAACTGGAGGGGAAAACAATCAGTCCTCAAAAGGCATTCCATAAAATGAGAGTAATACGACGTCAAGTCAAGGCTGAACAGATGAATAGATCTCTTTTAATTACCATGGCGATATTTATTGGTTTTTGGTTAATTGGTGCTCTTGCCTTTCATGCCATTGAAGGATGGTCTTATTTCAATAGTGTTTATTTTTGCTTTCTATGTCTTTTAACTATTGGGTATGGAGATTTTGCTCCCAGGACAGCCTTGGGTCGAGTGTTTTTTGTTAGTTGGGCTATTGGAGCTGTACCGTTAATGACGATTTTGGTGAGTAATTTCGGAGATAAATTGTATGCTGCATCCAATGGAGTTAGTCATGCATTTTCCCGGAGGTGGTATGAAGAGGATCCGGAATATATTAAGAAACAATCCAAGATTAAAGAAATGGAAGAGGCCCAGTGGGGGGATTCTGCCAGTAGTATTGATGGTGGTAGTATTTCTCAAATGGTTCGTGAAGAAGAAGCAGAAGAAGATTTGGAAATGGGATCTTTGGAGGAGGAGCTACATGAACAAGAATTAGAAGATCATCCAGAAACCCCCACCTCACCAAAGACACTAGGGCTAGACGAATTCATTCACCGAGATGGTGCTATATCTCGTATAGAAGAAAAGAAAGTCTTGCATGAAAATATGCTTGAGTATCTCGACAGACTTAAACCATTAATTGCTGATTCCATCGAGAATAGTTCGAAAAAATATACCCATTCTCAATGGAACGATCTTCTACTTACTTTAAACGACAATAAATTGGATCCCTCAAGTGAAGACTTCAAATTGCCTCAGGATGGGTTTTGGTTAGGTGATAAATCACCATTACGACTTCCTTTAAAAGAACCAAATTATTTTATACTACGGGTTTATTTTAAGATTGAACTGACTTTACGACAAATTGTTGAACGAGAGATTCAAGATTTGGATCAATTGAAAGGAAATATAGAACAAGAAGAAGGTAATTCTAATTCAACAGCTCGACTGTCGCCTAAAGTAACATTCCAGTAAATAGTTAATGATAGATTCAATAGAGTTCCTATTTTGTATTTACCTGTTATTTGAACAACAAACAGCTCTCATAGTAATTTTCCAGCCCTGCAGTGGCACAAATGTTTACAGTTGCGTCTTGCCTTTTTTCTCTCTCAAAGCAACATGGATGACAGTATACTATACCCAAATACAACAACAACATAGTCACACGACTTTCCATCTCGGCTTTTGTTTTCCGTAAGCTATGGAATCATTCGATTGTAATTAATTAGAATCTTGGAAATGACCAACATAAGACGGTTGATGTCATGAAACTTGAATAATATTCTAGGCATTTGAGAACTTCTCCGTACAAGGAGGTCTACAATTTGAAAGTATTTAATTAAAATATCCAATCTAACAAGTCCATGTTAAGAAAATTTAGGTAATATTCTGGGCATATGAGAAATCTGGCTGGCTATACGATTGTTCAACAATTTTCATGTTATATTTTTCTTGGTTTTGCCTGATTTCTCTTGAAAATGACCTCCTTAAAATCAGATGTACCAATAAGACAGTGCTAAGGAGTCACGATGGAGCTGTTAGTCCTTTCTAAAATGGAGCTGAGTAACAATCGAGGCCAAACTATACCTGCAATAGGAGCACCAGCAATAGAAGAATCAATAGCAAAACAATTTCTATAAACAGTTAAACTTACGGAAATAGTTTTTCAGATCTCCAGATATTCTTAGTGACAATTATCAACCTAAGAATAAAAAAATTTCATTGTTACATTTCAAGTAGGTGTGAAGTTCTTGGTATTTCATGTTGCACACTCTCCAGCCAAACTAGAATCGGCCACTCATGTACCAGCTGCAAAAGTAGCATTTACTTAAAGGAGGTTTGCTGCTGAAATTGTTTGCAACTCTAGCGCAAACCTGTTTGAAATTTTACAAATACAAACTCTAAAATGAATTTGCAATTTTTACTATTGTTTCTGAGTTTATTCTCGTTTAATTATGTTCGGGCAGAAGAAAGTCTTCCTCTATACCAGATAGAAAAGATCCCAGATTTCGATCCATTTCCAGCGTTAGTACCATGTGCAGCTAGTCAATTTGAACCTGCATGTGAGCTCGGTGAAAGTGACTTGGATCAATCACCAAAGGTCAAACAATTTAGAATCACTGATGTAGAATGGGTAGAAGGAATGGAAAATGCCTACATGGTGACAATGGAACTTGAATTAGAATATATCCCGATGACAGTTCTCAGAGTAGGAATGTATGGCTTACGGACTCCAAATGATTATCTTCCAACATGGGAACTCAGTTCAGAATTGTTAGAAGAGTCACGATTCTTTCATTTCTCAGCTAGATGGATTATGACAACAGAGGAAGTGGATGGAAAGGTCCTTACAACTCCATTCCAAATTGAGCTTGAAGTTGTTGCCTCGAAAAGATCTGGTATTGCTACATACAACCATGGTTGTCCAGATATGGACGGTGTTGGTTCATTTGGTTCACCAAGATATCAAATTCTCGAATTTTGCCAAGTCCCACCACCTGAAACTATTGAAACTATTGATGGAGTTCCTAGTTTTGAACCCGATCAAATCATTTCCTGTCAAGATGAACTATTAGAACCTCAATGTCAATTTGAATTGGGTGCCAATTCCAAATTGAATGGCTACCCCGAGTTAACTAAAGCCGAATTTACCAACATCCAATGGGTAGAGGGAACTTCAGATTGGTATATTGTTACTGTAGAATTCCAAATAAAAAGGTCTAATGATTATACCATCCAGAATTTGAAACTTACAGGTTTACTGACCCCAGCAAACTATTTGCCAGAATTTGATCTCCTTGCTCATGGTCCTTTGAAATATCCCTATCATTTTGTGGTTACATGGGTTATGAAGGCTTCCAAGGTCGAAGATATTATCACTACAAGTCCATTTAAACTCGAAGCTGAACTCTTAACCAACTGCTTAGATGGAATTTGTGACACAACAAATATTTCTTATAAGAATGGATGTCCATCTTCAGAAGATGAAACTTATGATTTTCCTGTGGTCAAGATTAAAAATTACTGTGGAGAAACTGAACCTATGCCAAAATTGTTTGATCCAGTACCAATTTTGCCTGAATATCCTGATGATCAATCTTTCATTCCTTGTGATGCCGATCAAATGAAATCTATGTGTGATTTTGAATTTGGAGAAAATTCCAAGAACCAAGGCTATCCCCCTTTGAAGAAATTCCAATTGACTGATGTTAACTGGGTGGAAGGTACAGAGGATTCCTATGTAGTAACCCTTGAATTTGAAATTGAGCAATTCGAACAGATCGTTCCCGCAAGTATAAAACTTAAAGGTTTGAAAACTCCTGATAATTACTTACTGGAACTTACTATCACCGATTCAACTTACCATTTCGCGGTCCGCTGGGTTATGACAGCAGAGCGCCTGGATGATTTTATGTTTTCTACACCGTTTCAAGTAGAATATGTCCGGGAACATAGATGTCCTGGGGGCTTCGATTGTCCCCAAGATATATGGACATATATTCACGGGTGCCCAAACTTAATTGAACAAAGAGATATTGGGAACTTCATGGATTCACCAAGGATCAAATTAGACACTTATCGGGAACCAGTTGCCCCCGAACCAACTGAGGGAGAGCCTACTGAAGTTGAACCTACCGAAGTTGAACCTACCGAAGTTG
>LQMS01002231.1:0-24155 GCA_001657455.1 Spathaspora girioi | reverse complement strand
TGTGCATGTTATCTATATCCTTCTTTATATAGATGCTGTTAACTTCTTTTTTTTTTTTTGGGAAAATCAACTGTTAAACGCGACAGTAAAAGCAGCAAAACATTAATTTTGCTTCCAAGACGACAGTAATATGTCTCCTACAATACCAGTTTCGCTGCAGAAGGCACATCTATTACATTTACTGAGCATAACGGGCTGTACTAATCCAAGGAGGTTTACGGACCAGGGGAACTTTCCAGATTCAGATCACAGCAATATAGGACTAGAAAATATCAGGTAGCCGCACTCAACTTGTAACTGGCAACTACTTTGCATCAAACTCCAATTAAATGCGGTAGAATCTTTTCACAAAAGGTACTCAACGTCAATTCGGAAAGCTTCCTTCCGGAATGGCTTAAGTAGGTTGCAATTTCTTTTTCTATTAGTAGCTAAAAATGGGTCACGTGATCTATATTCGAAAGGGGCGGTTGCCTCAGGAAGGCACCGGCGGTCTTTCGTCCGTGCGGAGATATCTGCGCCGTTCAGGGGTCCATGTGCCTTGGACGATATTAAGGCAGAAGGCAGTATCGGGGCGGATCACTCCGAACCGAGATTAGTTAAGCCCTTCCCATCTCAAGATGGGGAGCAAATGGCATTATACTCCTGCTAGAAAGTTAACTGTGCACATATTCTTAAATTATACAACATTCTGGAGAGCTATTGTTCAAAAAACAAACATTTCGCAGGCTAAAATGTGGAGATAGGATAAGTTTTGTAGACATATATAAACAATCAGTAATTGGATTGAAAATTTGGTGTTGTGAATTGCTCTTCATTATGCACCTTATTCAATTATCATCAAGAATAGTAATAGTTAAGTAAACACAAGATTAACATAATAAAAAAAATAATTCTTTCATAATGGCAGTTGAGGAGAACAATATGCCTGTTGTTTCACAGCAACCCCAAGCTGGTGAAGACGTGATCTCTTCACTCAGTAAAGATTCCCATTTAAGCGCACAATCTCAAAAGTATTCTAATGATGAATTGAAAGCCGGTGAGTCAGGGTCTGAAGGCTCCCAAAGTGTTCCTATAGAGATACCCAAGAAGCCCATGTCTGAATATGTTACCGTTTCCTTGCTTTGTTTGTGTGTTGCCTTCGGCGGCTTCATGTTTGGCTGGGATACCGGTACTATTTCTGGGTTTGTTGTCCAAACAGACTTTTTGAGAAGGTTTGGTATGAAACATAAGGATGGTACCCACTATTTGTCAAACGTCAGAACAGGTTTAATCGTCGCCATTTTCAATATTGGCTGTGCCTTTGGTGGTATTATACTTTCCAAAGGTGGAGATATGTATGGCCGTAAAAAGGGTCTTTCGATTGTCGTCTCGGTTTATATAGTTGGTATTATCATTCAAATTGCCTCTATCAACAAGTGGTACCAATATTTCATTGGTAGAATCATATCTGGTTTGGGTGTCGGCGGCATCGCCGTCTTATGTCCTATGTTGATCTCTGAAATTGCTCCAAAGCACTTGAGAGGCACACTAGTTTCTTGTTATCAGCTGATGATTACTGCAGGTATCTTTTTGGGCTACTGTACTAATTACGGTACAAAGAGCTATTCGAACTCAGTTCAATGGAGAGTTCCATTAGGGCTATGTTTCGCTTGGTCATTATTTATGATTGGCGCTTTGACGTTAGTTCCTGAATCCCCACGTTATTTATGTGAGGTGAATAAGGTAGAAGACGCCAAGCGTTCCATTGCTAAGTCTAACAAGGTGTCACCAGAGGATCCTGCCGTCCAGGCAGAGTTAGATCTGATCATGGCCGGTATAGAAGCTGAAAAACTGGCTGGCAATGCGTCCTGGGGGGAATTATTTTCCACCAAGACCAAAGTATTTCAACGTTTGTTGATGGGTGTGTTTGTTCAAATGTTCCAACAATTAACCGGTAACAATTATTTTTTCTACTACGGTACCGTTATTTTCAAGTCAGTTGGCCTGGATGATTCCTTTGAAACATCCATTGTCATTGGTGTAGTCAACTTTGCCTCCACTTTCTTTAGTTTGTGGACTGTCGAAAACTTGGGGCGTCGTAAATGTTTACTTTTGGGCGCTGCCACTATGATGGCTTGTATGGTCATCTACGCCTCTGTTGGTGTTACTAGATTATATCCTCACGGTAAAAGCCAGCCATCTTCTAAAGGTGCCGGTAACTGTATGATTGTCTTTACCTGTTTTTATATTTTCTGTTATGCCACAACCTGGGCGCCAGTTGCCTGGGTCATCACAGCAGAATCATTCCCACTGAGAGTCAAGTCGAAATGTATGGCGTTGGCCTCTGCTTCCAATTGGGTATGGGGGTTCTTGATTGCATTTTTCACCCCATTCATCACATCTGCCATTAACTTCTACTACGGTTATGTCTTCATGGGCTGTTTGGTTGCCATGTTTTTTTATGTCTTTTTCTTTGTTCCAGAAACTAAAGGCCTATCGTTAGAAGAAATTCAAGAATTATGGGAAGAAGGTGTTTTACCTTGGAAATCTGAAGGCTGGATTCCTTCATCCAGAAGAGGTAATAATTACGATTTAGAGGATTTACAACATGACGACAAACCGTGGTACAAGGCCATGCTAGAATAATGCGTTTGAAGTGAGACGCTCCATCATCTCTCTTAATTTTTCATGACTGACGTTTTTTCTTCATTTTAATTATCATAGTATTTGTTTGAAAAAAAAAAAAAAAAATTTCCCTTATCAATGATATCCTTACGATTATATAAATTCCTTACCTAAACCTATTATTTGTGTACATATATCAGAGTATTATTACATATATAACCTTTTTCTCTAAAACAGGAAAAAAAAAAGAAAACGATAACATGCTCTGCCATCCTTTGTTCACCGAGCAAAATTAAAAACGCAAAATGAATTGTCCCTATGAAATTATTAAAGGACCACATCACCAGACTTATCTCTGGGGGGTCCTCTAGAAAATAAGTCAGGTACTTGCCTGGACTTTCTTCCAGTTGAATTCCTGAGCTAACATACAATTAATGGAGTGAGAATGTTCGAACGATCCAGGAGTTGCTTTTTTCAGCTTTATTCACTTAACTACTGCTAACAATTCTGAAAACCAAAGACTGCGGAATATTCTGATATGTATTATTACTATTCACTGCTCTTCTGCATAATTAATACTGAAAAGTTTTTCATACTTTTAAACATAACCTTTTTTTAAGCAAAACTCTATAACCCGGATCAGAAAACTACGAAAAGAGGGTAATAACATAGGTGCAGGATTTCCATCGATAACGACACCGACAATGAGCCTTGCTGCAACATCCAATTAGGACTAATAACTATCGTAGGAATTTCTACGTAATAAACTTCAACAGAGCCTAAAATTTGAAAATAAATAATCTAGAGGGGAAACTTAAAGAAATTCTATTCTTGTCAATAAAGTGGAAATGTGTCAGATGTCACAGTTTCTTTATTTGTGACACATATTTTCAACATAAATTCAGGCATTAGTGCTTTTATAAGCATAAGAAGTTGTGGCGATATGAATATTCCAGATTTTACTTACAAGCTGCATTGTATTCCTAAAATTCTTTTTTCTTTTTTTTTTTTTTTATGGAAAGGACCACTCTTACATAACTAGAATAGCATTAAGAATCAGATTTACAGATAATGATGTCATTATTAAATATATATATATATATTGTCACTCCGTTCAAGTCGACAACCAATAAAAAATTTAAAAGAAACCAGGCAGTTAATAGAAAAAATATGATATGAATGAATATTCCACTTTCTTTTTACAGTCTTTGTAGATAATGAATCTGACCATCTAAATTTCTTAGTTTTTCAGCAGCTTGTTCCGAAGTTAAATCTCTTTGAGGCTCACCTAACAATTCAAAACCAACCAAGAATTTCCGAACAGTAGCTTATCTCAGTAAAGGTGGGTAGAAATGCATGTGAAACCAACTATTACTCAATTCATCACCAGTCGCATTCAAAGGAGCCTGATGGATACCCATTGAGTATGGGAAACTCGTTTCAAATAAATTATCATACTTAATAGTTAGTTGCTTTAAAATCGAGGCGAGGTCCTCCTTCACCATTTGGTTAAATTGGCTAATTGAGGCAAGCTTCTTCTTTGAAATGACCAAGGTCTCAAATGGCCAGATGGCCCAGTATGGAACAACAACAATAAAGGATTCATTCTCCACTACGACTCTTGACTTCTCTCTTGATTCTAATTTGACGTAATCGGCAAACAAATCAGTATTGTGTTCACGTTTATATTTATCAAAAGATTTCAATTCTTGCGAAACTTCACTAGGGATGGATTCTAAGCACCAAGCTTGGCCATGTGGATGTAAGTTGGAACAACCCATGGCTGTACCTTTGTTTTCAAATATTTGGACATATTTGAAAGGCTTATGATTTTCTCTTGCTTCTCTGGAGAGATCGTCAGTCAATGCTTGCCAAGAATTAACAATATGAACCAGATCTGATTGTTTCATTTGTGGAATGGTTAGATTATGATTGGGGCTAAAACATATGACGAAACAATTGCCTCTCACAGATTGCACTTTAAGCAGCCTATTTTTAAGATTATCCTCATTGGAATCATTCTGTGGTAAAATAGGTTGATCGAGCCTAACGGCAGCATAATCATTGGGGAAAATATACGTTGATTCATATCTTGGGTTTAGGTTACCAGTAGCTCTTTTGTTACCAGGACATAGATAGCATTTTGGATCATACAATGGAGCTGTGGGCTTGTAAGCAGCCTCCTGTTGACCTAACCAAGGTCTTTTAGCTCTGTGTGGAGAAACTAAGATCCATGAATCGGTTAGTGGATTGTAACGTCTATGGGAATGGCTAGAAAAATCAAATTCTTCAGCAGTCATTTTTGAGGGAATATTCAACTGTTTTTTTTTATCATGTTGATGCTCTGCATAATAATGCCCATAAATATTTCCGACCTGCTTTTATATCTTTGCTAGCCAAACTAACTGAACATAGCTACACATTATTTTCAGCTTGGCTATTTTGTGAACACTGTATAGCCAGTCCTTCGGATCACGGTCAACAGTTGTCCGAGCGCTTTTTGGACCCTTTCCCTTATTTTTGGGTTAAGGAAAATGACAGAAAATATATCTAATGAGCCTTCGCTCAACAGTGCTCCGAAGTATAGCTTTCCAAAAGGAGAGGCAAAGCAATTTAAGAATGTATGAACAAAATAAAGGGGAAAAATTACCCCCTCTACTTTACCAAACGAATACTACCAATAATATTTACAACTTTTCCTTATGATTTTTTCACTGAAGCGCTTCGCAATAGTTGTGAGTGATATCAAAAGTAACGAAATGAACTCCGCGGCTCGTGCTATATTCTTGTTGCTACCGTCCATATCTTTCCATAGATTTTCAATTTTTGATGTCTCCATGGTGGTACAGAGAACTTGTAAACAATTCGGTCCCTACATGTGAGGAAATTCGCTGTGACACTTTTATCACTGAACTCCAAATTTAAAAAATAGCATAAAATTCGTTATACAGCAAATCTATGTGTTGCAATTAAGAACTAAAAGATATAGAGTGCATATTTTCAAGAAGGATAGTAAGCTGGCAAATCAGGAAAATCTGTAGACAATCTTGGACCCGTAAGTTTCACCGTTTTTCAAGGTTACACAATCTTTCCAGTTCTCTTGATTGATAGCATCAATGTATCTACCAGGCTCAATTGCAAAACCTTGTCTTGCTTCGTAACCAGCAGACAAGAAATCACCGGTATAAAATTGATAAGTTGGCTCTGTACTTAAAACTTCTAATGTAATATTGGAATCGGGATGAAAAGCCTTGACAATAAGCGTCAATTCATTGTTTAGAGTATTGATTTGACTTGGCTTAGCATTTTCATCCACCACAAAACAACAATCAAACTGGGGATTTTTGGGGCCTAAGACCGTTGGCTTTGTAGAGTTAAAGGTAGCAATTTCTCTATCGACGATATTACCCGTAGGAATCATGTTTTTGTCGACATCAACAGATTTTTTTGAACGCACCATAATCTCCGTACCCTCAATAGTGTCTCCATATGGCTTGTTCAGATTGAAATAACTATGATTTGTTAAATTTATTGGCGTCGCTTCACCAGCAGTCAATTTACCTTTATATACCATTTCCAAACTTTTTTGGGCAACGTTCACAGTATACTGTATGGTTACCAATAGATCACCTGGAAATTCGGTGTCCTTCTCATTATCTATCAGCATGTACTCGGCGGTAAAAACATCCTTTGAAGGATTTTGAATGATGGGTCCCAAAAATCTTTTTCTGTGGAAAGAACCGATACTACTATGATTCGCATTAACGCCGTTATTAACGGTTAACTGATAGTCTTTGTTGCATAAACTAAACTTACCCTTCGAAATACGATTAGCATACCTGCCGATCGTGGCGCCTATATAAGCACTATCAGGATTCAAATACCCTTCCTCATTTTCATAGCCAAGAACAACTGATTGTCCGTTCACTTTCAGGTCAACAATGCTGGCGCCCAAATTGGCAAACGTGGCTTGAAATCTGGTGCCGGCACCAATAGTCACAAATCTTGCGTCATAACGCATATCTTCAGCGGAAAATCTGGCCTCGACACCCCTTAACTGGTAACCAAAAGGATTCTCAGTAGTCCATTTCCATAAATCCTTGCAGGAGTCTTCAACCTGCAACTCGGTCTGCCATTTCAGTTCGCGTTTGGCCCTATCTGGTTTAGCCGTCAAGTTCAAAACATCACCTGCTCTTCTGCCCGTAACTTTGTATGGAAGATCAATACCAGAAGCTTTGCAGAATGCATGATAAACTTCAAAAACTGTAGAACCTTTACCGGAACCCAAGTTCCACTCACGACACAAACCTTCATTTTCATTGTAGGCCTCTAGGTATTGCAGGGCTGCAATATGACCTTTTGCTAGATCAACTACGTGGATATAATCCCTGATCGGGGTACCATCTCTGGAATCATAATCGTCTCCGAAGATGTAAAGCTTCTCGCGCCTACCAACAGCTACTTGAGCCATATATGGCAACAAATTGTTTGGTATACCTAGCGGATCTTCTCCGATTAATCCAGAGGGATGTGCGCCAATTGGGTTAAAATAACGCAAGATAGCAAACTTCCAACTTTTTTTGTCGCTATTGTAAAGATCATTCAAGATATTCTCAATGGCGTATTTCGTATGACCATACGGATTAGTAGGCCCTAAGGGACATTCTTCTGGGATAGGAATCATATTTGGGAATCTCGTAGCATCACCATAGACAGTAGCAGAAGATGAAAAAACAAATTTGGAAACGTTGTATTGTTGCATTAACTCTAATAAAACGACAGTTCCCAAAATGTTATTGTGATAGTATCTCAGCGGGATTTGTGTAGATTCACCTACAGCCTTTAAACCAGCAAAGTGAATTACCGAATCAATTTTATATTCTTTGAAAACCTTTTCCAGACCTTTTCGGTCACACAAATCAACCTCATAGAAGGGAATGTGATGCTTGGTCAAGACCTCTAACCTGGCTACAGAATCATAAGTTGAATTCGACAGGTTATCAGCAACAACACAGTCATATCCATTCTCAATTAGCTCTACCACAGTGTGTGAACCAATGTATCCAGCACCACCTGTAACCAAAACAATTTTAGAAGTACTTTCACTTTGTAACTGAGCTGTCATTTATATTGAATTTTCAAAAATTCTTACTTTTTTTTTGGATGGACGCAAAGAAGTTTAATAATCATATTACATGGCATTACCACCATATACATATCCATATCTAATCTTACTTATATGTTGTGGAAATGTAAAGAGCCCCATTATCTTAGCCTAAAAAAACCTTCTCTTTGGAACTTTCAGTAATACGCTTAACTGCTCATTGCTATATTGAAGTACGGATTAGAAGCCGCCGAGCGGGCGACAGCCCTCCGACGGAAGACTCTCCTCCGTGCGTCCTCGTCTTCACCGGTCGCGTTCCTGAAACGCAGATGTGCCTCGCGCCGCACTGCTCCGAACAATAAAGATTCTACAATACTAGCTTTTATGGTTATGAAGAGGAAAAATTGGCAGTAACCTGGCCCCACAAACCTTCAAATTAACGAATCAAATTAACAACCATAGGATGATAATGCGATTAGTTTTTTAGCCTTATTTCTGGGGTAATTAATCAGCGAAGCGATGATTTTTGATCTATTAACAGATATATAAATGGAAAAGCTGCATAACCACTTTAACTAATACTTTCAACATTTTCAGTTTGTATTACTTCTTATTCAAATGTCATAAAAGTATCAACAAAAAATTGTTAATATACCTCTATACTTTAACGTCAAGGAGAAAAAACTATAATGACTAAATCTCATTCAGAAGAAGTGATTGTACCTGAGTTCAATTCTAGCGCAAAGGAATTACCAAGACCATTGGCCGAAAAGTGCCCGAGCATAATTAAGAAATTTATAAGCGCTTATGATGCTAAACCGGATTTTGTTGCTAGATCGCCTGGTAGAGTCAATCTAATTGGTGAACATATTGATTATTGTGACTTCTCGGTTTTACCTTTAGCTATTGATTTTGATATGCTTTGCGCCGTCAAAGTTTTGAACGAGAAAAATCCATCCATTACCTTAATAAATGCTGATCCCAAATTTGCTCAAAGGAAGTTCGATTTGCCGTTGGACGGTTCTTATGTCACAATTGATCCTTCTGTGTCGGACTGGTCTAATTACTTTAAATGTGGTCTCCATGTTGCTCACTCTTTTCTAAAGAAACTTGCACCGGAAAGGTTTGCCAGTGCTCCTCTGGCCGGGCTGCAAGTCTTCTGTGAGGGTGATGTACCAACTGGCAGTGGATTGTCTTCTTCGGCCGCATTCATTTGTGCCGTTGCTTTAGCTGTTGTTAAAGCGAATATGGGCCCTGGTTATCATATGTCCAAGCAAAATTTAATGCGTATTACGGTCGTTGCAGAACATTATGTTGGTGTTAACAATGGCGGTATGGATCAGGCTGCCTCTGTTTGCGGTGAGGAAGATCATGCTCTATACGTTGAGTTCAAACCGCAGTTGAAGGCTACTCCGTTTAAATTTCCGCAATTAAAAAACCATGAAATTAGCTTTGTTATTGCGAACACCCTTGTTGTATCTAACAAGTTTGAAACCGCCCCAACCAACTATAATTTAAGAGTGGTAGAAGTCACTACAGCTGCAAATGTTTTAGCTGCCACGTACGGTGTTGTTTTACTTTCTGGAAAAGAAGGATCGAGCACGAATAAAGGTAATCTAAGAGATTTCATGAACGTTTATTATGCCAGATATCACAACATTTCCACACCCTGGAACGGCGATATTGAATCCGGCATCGAACGGTTAACAAAGATGCTAGTACTAGTTGAAGAGTCTCTCGCCAATAAGAAACAGGGCTTTAGTGTTGACGATGTCGCACAATCCTTGAATTGTTCTCGCGAAGAATTCACAAGAGACTACTTAACAACATCTCCAGTGAGATTTCAAGTCTTAAAGCTATATCAGAGGGCTAAGCATGTGTATTCTGAATCTTTAAGAGTCTTGAAGGCTGTGAAATTAATGACTACAGCGAGCTTTACTGCCGACGAAGACTTTTTCAAGCAATTTGGTGCCTTGATGAACGAGTCTCAAGCTTCTTGCGATAAACTTTACGAATGTTCTTGTCCAGAGATTGACAAAATTTGTTCCATTGCTTTGTCAAATGGATCATATGGTTCCCGTTTGACCGGAGCTGGCTGGGGTGGTTGTACTGTTCACTTGGTTCCAGGGGGCCCAAATGGCAACATAGAAAAGGTAAAAGAAGCCCTTGCCAATGAGTTCTACAAGGTCAAGTACCCTAAGATCACTGATGCTGAGCTAGAAAATGCTATCATCGTCTCTAAACCAGCATTGGGCAGCTGTCTATATGAATTATAAGTATACTTCTTTTTTTTACTTTGTTCAGAACAACTTCTCATTTTTTTCTACTCATAACTTTAGCATCACAAAATACGCAATAATAACGAGTAGTAACACTTTTATAGTTCATACATGCTTCAACTACTTAATAAATGATTGTATGATAATGTTTTCAATGTAAGAGATTTCGATTATCCACAAACTTTAAAACACAGGGACAAAATTCTTGATATGCTTTCAACCGCTGCGTTTTGGATACCTATTCTTGACATGATATGACTACCATTTTGTTATTGTACGTGGGGCAGTTGACGTCTTATCATATGTCAAAGTCATTTGCGAAGTTCTTGGCAAGTTGCCAACTGACGAGATGCAGTAAAAAGAGATTGCCGTCTTGAAACTTTTTGTCCTTTTTTTTTTCCGGGGACTCTACGAGAACCCTTTGTCCTACTGATTAATTTTGTACTGAATTTGGACAATTCAGATTTTAGTAGACAAGCGCGAGGAGGAAAAGAAATGACAGAAAAATTCCGATGGACAAGAAGATAGGAAAAAAAAAAAGCTTTCACCGATTTCCTAGACCGGAAAAAAGTCGTATGACATCAGAATGAAAAATTTTCAAGTTAGACAAGGACAAAATCAGGACAAATTGTAAAGATATAATAAACTATTTGATTCAGCGCCAATTTGCCCTTTTCCATTTTCCATTAAATCTCTGTTCTCTCTTACTTATATGATGATTAGGTATCATCTGTATAAAACTCCTTTCTTAATTTCACTCTAAAGCATACCCCATAGAGAAGATCTTTCGGTTCGAAGACATTCCTACGCATAATAAGAATAGGAGGGAATATGCTCTATTAACGTTCTACTTTACACTGGTGGTAGGAGCTGTTTTATTTTGAGTATTAACTAATCAATCTCAATTACGTTCGATCCAAACCCTTTTTTTTCGTTATATGAGCGAAGCTTCTGAATAAGCCCTCGTAATATATTTTCATGAAGAATTTAGGTCCAAAAAAAAGATGGGCATTAATTCTAGTCATTTAAAAAATTCTATAGATCAGAGGTTACATGGCCAAGATTGAAACTTAGAGGAGTATAGTTACATAAAAGAAGGCAAAACGATGTATAAATGAAAGAAATTGAGATGGTGCACGATGCACAGTTGAAGTGAACTTGCGGGGTTTTTCAGTATCTACGATTCATTTTACTCTTTTTTTGGGTTTGGTGGGGTATCTTCATCATCGAATAGATAGTTATATACATCATCCATTGTAGTGGTATTAAACATCCCTGTAGTGATTCCAAACGCGTTATACGCAGTTTGGTCCGTCCAACCAGGTGACAGTGGTTTTGAATTATTACCATCATCAATTTTACTAGCCGTGATTTCATTATTCATGAAGTTATCATGAACGTTAGAGGAGGCAATTGGTTGTGAAAGCGCTTGAGAATTTGTTTGAGTTGTTATGAGGTTCGGACCGTTGCTACTGTTAGTGAAAGTGAAGGACAATGAGCTATCAGCAATATTCCCACTTTGATTAAAATTGGCGCCACCAAACAAAGCAGACGGGGTCAGTGGCACTAATGATTGCAGCTGTTGCTGTTGCCCTAGAAAAGGCGTGACTGAGCGATGCGAAGGTGTGCTTCTTGGTATTGTCACTGGAGAGTTACGAGAGGGTGGACGGTTAGATAACAGCTTGACTAGATCACTGAAACTTGCTCCTGATTTCAATGGCACAGGTGAAGGCCCTACTGAGCCAGGAGAAACATATTTAACACTGATATTGTTGACATTTTCCTCCGGAAGAGTAGGGTATTGGGCGATAGTTGCAGAACCGACAATATTTTTAATGGCGCTACCATTACTATTGTTATAACTGATATGCGGTAATGGGATTGCACACTGTGATAACAGAAACGGCGCACATACCTCTTCCAGTACTTGAATGTATTTTTCACAAGTCTGGATTTTAAAAGTGGCCAGTTTTTTTAATAGCATCAGAACAGTGTTAATTTGTTGTAATAATTGTGCGGTCTCGTTATTCTCAGCATTCGATTTTGAGTTTGAGAGTAGAGTCTTTATGGGTACTAGGACTGCATTGAACAAGTAATAAGAACAATTCCAGGCAAAATATGGGGTGACATTATGATTGTCCATATAGCTACTTACAGACATAACAGTTCTTTGTGCTGCATCGCTTAACATGATGGAGCATCGTTTAACTTCATAACTTTGATGATCATTTTGATCCTGTTCTAGTTGTGACTTTTTCTGGGTAAAATTAGTGAAAAAATCTCTTAATACATAAATGATAAGAGACAACTGTTTCCACTTCAGTTCGAATCTTGTAAAGGATAGCCAAGGGTGTTCCTTCAACAAATTGGTTAGAGCGGTGGTGGAAATATCCATTTGTAAAAACTTTGGTGCCTGTCTCGAAACCTCCTCAATCTCATTACAAATCATCAAGCATTTTTTTGCACATATAGGACTTTTTTCTGCAGTTACTGTTTTGTCTAGTTCATAGATTTTTGTGAAAACTTGTAAGAGCCTTGCTGTTTCAATGATGCCATGATATATGGTGGGACCTGTTGTGGTACGCTGCACATCGTCGACAGAAGAAGGGAAGGAGATTGTATTCTGAGAAAGCTGGATGGATCGACCATAAAGCAGGGACAATTGGATCTCCCAAGAGTAGACAGACCACCAAATTCGGCGTCTTTGTTCCAGAATGCTGCTATCACTGAAGGACGAGGGGAGGTCCCTATTCAAGCCCAATGATATGGCCATTCTTATGGAAAAGCTGTGAAAATTATAGCTAGTATTTGTTTTCTGCCTCCACTGTGTATATCGCGACAGAAGATGTAGGGCTGTCACCAAAATTATGGAACCTGACTCGAAGACCTTGCTCGTCAAATGAGATTTAGCATTTTGATAGTAAAAAACATCTATATCAGTAGATTCCCCCTCTATACACCAGGCTCCAATGGCTAATATGCAGTTAAAAAGGATTTGCCATTGATCCTTCGACGCGATTTCAATCTGGTTATTATACAACATCATTAGCGTCGGTGAGTGCACGATAGGGCAGTAGGGGTGAAAATTATTGAGATAACTTTGAAGTAAACGGGATGTTGTGGATCTAGAAGCCAACGTGTATCTATCCGTAATCATGGTCGGGAGCCTGTTAACGTTAGAGTTCGTGTAATTTTCCGGTTTAAAGCCAATAGATCGAAGAATACATAAGAGAGAACCGTCGCCAAAGAACCCATTATTGTTGGGGTCCGTTTTCAGGAAGGGCAAGCCATCCGACATGTCATCCTCTTCAGACCAATCAAATCCATGAAGAGCATCCCTGGGCATAAAATCCAACGGAATTGTGGAGTTATCATGATGAGCTGCCGAGTCAATCGATACAGTCAACTGTCTTTGACCTTTGTTACTACTCTCTTCCGATGATGATGTCGCACTTATTCTATGCTGTCTCAATGTTAGAGGCATATCAGTCTCCACTGAAGCCAATCTATCTGTGACGGCATCTTTATTCACATTATCTTGTACAAATAATCCTGTTAACAATGCTTTTATATCCTGTAAAGAATCCATTTTCAAAATCATGTCAAGGTCTTCTCGAGGAAAAATCAGTAGAAATAGCTGTTCCAGTCTTTCTAGCCTTGATTCCACTTCTGTCAGATGTGCCCTAGTCAGCGGAGACCTTTTGGTTTTGGGAGAGTAGCGACACTCCCAGTTGTTCTTCAGACACTTGGCGCACTTCGGTTTTTCTTTGGAGCACTTGAGCTTTTTAAGTCGGCAAATATCGCATGCTTGTTCGATAGAAGACAGTAGCTTCATCTTTCAGGAGGCTTGCTTCTCTGTCCTCTCTTAAAATGATGGCGTGCATTACGTAGACACAATCTGGAGATGAAGCTGAAAATCTGGGGAAGGATGACGGAAAAAATAGCTCATAAAACAGAAAAAGGCCCGAAGTAACAATAGGAAAAATTAATTGCACTAAACAAAGAAAACGATATTATGGTGATTAAACTGATACAGAATTATGTAAATACTTTGAAATTATAGAAGGTTTGTAGAATAAAAAAAATACTGGGCGAATGTGTCCCGAGCTTGGCGTAATCATGGTCATAGCTGTTTCCTGTGTGAAATTGTTATCCGCTCACAATTCCACACAACATACGAGCCGGAAGCATAAAGTGTAAAGCCTGGGGTGCCTAATGAGTGAGCTAACTCACATTAATTGCGTTGCGCTCACTGCCCGCTTTCCAGTCGGGAAACCTGTCGTGCCAGCTGCATTAATGAATCGGCCAACGCGCGGGGAGAGGCGGTTTGCGTATTGGGCGCTCTTCCGCTTCCTCGCTCACTGACTCGCTGCGCTCGGTCGTTCGGCTGCGGCGAGCGGTATCAGCTCACTCAAAGGCGGTAATACGGTTATCCACAGAATCAGGGGATAACGCAGGAAAGAACATGTGAGCAAAAGGCCAGCAAAAGGCCAGGAACCGTAAAAAGGCCGCGTTGCTGGCGTTTTTCCATAGGCTCCGCCCCCCTGACGAGCATCACAAAAATCGACGCTCAAGTCAGAGGTGGCGAAACCCGACAGGACTATAAAGATACCAGGCGTTTCCCCCTGGAAGCTCCCTCGTGCGCTCTCCTGTTCCGACCCTGCCGCTTACCGGATACCTGTCCGCCTTTCTCCCTTCGGGAAGCGTGGCGCTTTCTCATAGCTCACGCTGTAGGTATCTCAGTTCGGTGTAGGTCGTTCGCTCCAAGCTGGGCTGTGTGCACGAACCCCCCGTTCAGCCCGACCGCTGCGCCTTATCCGGTAACTATCGTCTTGAGTCCAACCCGGTAAGACACGACTTATCGCCACTGGCAGCAGCCACTGGTAACAGGATTAGCAGAGCGAGGTATGTAGGCGGTGCTACAGAGTTCTTGAAGTGGTGGCCTAACTACGGCTACACTAGAAGAACAGTATTTGGTATCTGCGCTCTGCTGAAGCCAGTTACCTTCGGAAAAAGAGTTGGTAGCTCTTGATCCGGCAAACAAACCACCGCTGGTAGCGGTGGTTTTTTTGTTTGCAAGCAGCAGATTACGCGCAGAAAAAAAGGATCTCAAGAAGATCCTTTGATCTTTTCTACGGGGTCTGACGCTCAGTGGAACGAAAACTCACGTTAAGGGATTTTGGTCATGAGATTATCAAAAAGGATCTTCACCTAGATCCTTTTAAATTAAAAATGAAGTTTTAAATCAATCTAAAGTATATATGAGTAAACTTGGTCTGACAGTTACCAATGCTTAATCAGTGAGGCACCTATCTCAGCGATCTGTCTATTTCGTTCATCCATAGTTGCCTGACTCCCCGTCGTGTAGATAACTACGATACGGGAGGGCTTACCATCTGGCCCCAGTGCTGCAATGATACCGCGAGACCCACGCTCACCGGCTCCAGATTTATCAGCAATAAACCAGCCAGCCGGAAGGGCCGAGCGCAGAAGTGGTCCTGCAACTTTATCCGCCTCCATCCAGTCTATTAATTGTTGCCGGGAAGCTAGAGTAAGTAGTTCGCCAGTTAATAGTTTGCGCAACGTTGTTGCCATTGCTACAGGCATCGTGGTGTCACGCTCGTCGTTTGGTATGGCTTCATTCAGCTCCGGTTCCCAACGATCAAGGCGAGTTACATGATCCCCCATGTTGTGCAAAAAAGCGGTTAGCTCCTTCGGTCCTCCGATCGTTGTCAGAAGTAAGTTGGCCGCAGTGTTATCACTCATGGTTATGGCAGCACTGCATAATTCTCTTACTGTCATGCCATCCGTAAGATGCTTTTCTGTGACTGGTGAGTACTCAACCAAGTCATTCTGAGAATAGTGTATGCGGCGACCGAGTTGCTCTTGCCCGGCGTCAATACGGGATAATACCGCGCCACATAGCAGAACTTTAAAAGTGCTCATCATTGGAAAACGTTCTTCGGGGCGAAAACTCTCAAGGATCTTACCGCTGTTGAGATCCAGTTCGATGTAACCCACTCGTGCACCCAACTGATCTTCAGCATCTTTTACTTTCACCAGCGTTTCTGGGTGAGCAAAAACAGGAAGGCAAAATGCCGCAAAAAAGGGAATAAGGGCGACACGGAAATGTTGAATACTCATACTCTTCCTTTTTCAATATTATTGAAGCATTTATCAGGGTTATTGTCTCATGAGCGGATACATATTTGAATGTATTTAGAAAAATAAACAAATAGGGGTTCCGCGCACATTTCCCCGAAAAGTGCCACCTGGGTCCTTTTCATCACGTGCTATAAAAATAATTATAATTTAAATTTTTTAATATAAATATATAAATTAAAAATAGAAAGTAAAAAAAGAAATTAAAGAAAAAATAGTTTTTGTTTTCCGAAGATGTAAAAGACTCTAGGGGGATCGCCAACAAATACTACCTTTTATCTTGCTCTTCCTGCTCTCAGGTATTAATGCCGAATTGTTTCATCTTGTCTGTGTAGAAGACCACACACGAAAATCCTGTGATTTTACATTTTACTTATCGTTAATCGAATGTATATCTATTTAATCTGCTTTTCTTGTCTAATAAATATATATGTAAAGTACGCTTTTTGTTGAAATTTTTTAAACCTTTGTTTATTTTTTTTTCTTCATTCCGTAACTCTTCTACCTTCTTTATTTACTTTCTAAAATCCAAATACAAAACATAAAAATAAATAAACACAGAGTAAATTCCCAAATTATTCCATCATTAAAAGATACGAGGCGCGTGTAAGTTACAGGCAAGCGATCCGTCTAAGAAACCATTATTATCATGACATTAACCTATAAAAATAGGCGTATCACGAGGCCCTTTCGTCTCGCGCGTTTCGGTGATGACGGTGAAAACCTCTGACACATGCAGCTCCCGGAGACGGTCACAGCTTGTCTGTAAGCGGATGCCGGGAGCAGACAAGCCCGTCAGGGCGCGTCAGCGGGTGTTGGCGGGTGTCGGGGCTGGCTTAACTATGCGGCATCAGAGCAGATTGTACTGAGAGTGCACCATACCACCTTTTCAATTCATCATTTTTTTTTTATTCTTTTTTTTGATTTCGGTTTCCTTGAAATTTTTTTGATTCGGTAATCTCCGAACAGAAGGAAGAACGAAGGAAGGAGCACAGACTTAGATTGGTATATATACGCATATGTAGTGTTGAAGAAACATGAAATTGCCCAGTATTCTTAACCCAACTGCACAGAACAAAAACCTGCAGGAAACGAAGATAAATCATGTCGAAAGCTACATATAAGGAACGTGCTGCTACTCATCCTAGTCCTGTTGCTGCCAAGCTATTTAATATCATGCACGAAAAGCAAACAAACTTGTGTGCTTCATTGGATGTTCGTACCACCAAGGAATTACTGGAGTTAGTTGAAGCATTAGGTCCCAAAATTTGTTTACTAAAAACACATGTGGATATCTTGACTGATTTTTCCATGGAGGGCACAGTTAAGCCGCTAAAGGCATTATCCGCCAAGTACAATTTTTTACTCTTCGAAGACAGAAAATTTGCTGACATTGGTAATACAGTCAAATTGCAGTACTCTGCGGGTGTATACAGAATAGCAGAATGGGCAGACATTACGAATGCACACGGTGTGGTGGGCCCAGGTATTGTTAGCGGTTTGAAGCAGGCGGCAGAAGAAGTAACAAAGGAACCTAGAGGCCTTTTGATGTTAGCAGAATTGTCATGCAAGGGCTCCCTATCTACTGGAGAATATACTAAGGGTACTGTTGACATTGCGAAGAGCGACAAAGATTTTGTTATCGGCTTTATTGCTCAAAGAGACATGGGTGGAAGAGATGAAGGTTACGATTGGTTGATTATGACACCCGGTGTGGGTTTAGATGACAAGGGAGACGCATTGGGTCAACAGTATAGAACCGTGGATGATGTGGTCTCTACAGGATCTGACATTATTATTGTTGGAAGAGGACTATTTGCAAAGGGAAGGGATGCTAAGGTAGAGGGTGAACGTTACAGAAAAGCAGGCTGGGAAGCATATTTGAGAAGATGCGGCCAGCAAAACTAAAAAACTGTATTATAAGTAAATGCATGTATACTAAACTCACAAATTAGAGCTTCAATTTAATTATATCAGTTATTACCCTATGCGGTGTGAAATACCGCACAGATGCGTAAGGAGAAAATACCGCATCAGGAAATTGTAAGCGTTAATATTTTGTTAAAATTCGCGTTAAATTTTTGTTAAATCAGCTCATTTTTTAACCAATAGGCCGAAATCGGCAAAATCCCTTATAAATCAAAAGAATAGACCGAGATAGGGTTGAGTGTTGTTCCAGTTTGGAACAAGAGTCCACTATTAAAGAACGTGGACTCCAACGTCAAAGGGCGAAAAACCGTCTATCAGGGCGATGGCCCACTACGTGAACCATCACCCTAATCAAGTTTTTTGGGGTCGAGGTGCCGTAAAGCACTAAATCGGAACCCTAAAGGGAGCCCCCGATTTAGAGCTTGACGGGGAAAGCCGGCGAACGTGGCGAGAAAGGAAGGGAAGAAAGCGAAAGGAGCGGGCGCTAGGGCGCTGGCAAGTGTAGCGGTCACGCTGCGCGTAACCACCACACCCGCCGCGCTTAATGCGCCGCTACAGGGCGCGTCCATTCGCCATTCAGGCTGCGCAACTGTTGGGAAGGGCGATCGGTGCGGGCCTCTTCGCTATTACGCCAGCTGGCGAAAGGGGGATGTGCTGCAAGGCGATTAAGTTGGGTAACGCCAGGGTTTTCCCAGTCACGACGTTGTAAAACGACGGCCAGTGAATTGATGGCGCAAGTTTTCCGCTTTGTAATATATATTTATACCCCTTTCTTCTCTCCCCTGCAATATAATAGTTTAATTCTAATATTAATAATATCCTATATTTTCTTCATTTACCGGCGCACTCTCGCCCGAACGACCTCAAAATGTCTGCTACATTCATAATAACCAAAAGCTCATAACTTTTTTTTTTGAACCTGAATATATATACATCACATATCACTGCTGGTCCTTGCCGACCAGCGTATACAATCTCGATAGTTGGTTTCCCGTTCTTTCCACTCCCGTCATGGACTACAACAAGAGATCTTCGGTCTCAACCGTGCCTAATGCAGCTCCCATAAGAGTCGGATTCGTCGGTCTCAACGCAGCCAAAGGATGGGCAATCAAGACACATTACCCCGCCATACTGCAACTATCGTCACAATTTCAAATCACTGCCTTATACAGTCCAAAAATTGAGACTTCTATTGCCACCATTCAGCGTCTAAAATTGAGTAATGCCACTGCTTTTCCCACTTTAGAGTCATTTGCATCATCTTCCACTATAGATATGATAGTGATAGCTATCCAAGTGGCCAGCCATTATGAAGTTGTTATGCCTCTCTTGGAATTCTCCAAAAATAATCCGAACCTCAAGTATCTTTTCGTAGAATGGGCCCTTGCATGTTCACTAGATCAAGCCGAATCCATTTATAAGGCTGCTGCTGAACGTGGGGTTCAAACCATCATCTCTTTACAAGGTCGTAAATCACCATATATTTTGAGAGCAAAAGAATTAATATCTCAAGGCTATATCGGCGACATTAATTCGATCGAGATTGCTGGAAATGGCGGTTGGTACGGCTACGAAAGGCCTGTTAAATCACCAAAATACATCTATGAAATCGGGAACGGTGTAGATCTGGTAACCACAACATTTGGTCACACAATCGATATTTTACAATACATGACAAGTTCGTACTTTTCCAGGATAAATGCAATGGTTTTCAATAATATTCCAGAGCAAGAGCTGATAGATGAGCGTGGTAACCGATTGGGCCAGCGAGTCCCAAAGACAGTACCGGATCATCTTTTATTCCAAGGCACATTGTTAAATGGCAATGTTCCAGTGTCATGCAGTTTCAAAGGTGGCAAACCTACCAAAAAATTTACCAAAAATTTGGTCATTGACATTCACGGTACCAAGGGAGATTTGAAACTTGAAGGCGATGCCGGCTTCGCAGAAATTTCAAATCTGGTCCTTTACTACAGTGGAACTAGAGCAAACGACTTCCCGCTAGCCAATGGACAACAAGCTCCTTTAGACCCGGGGTATGATGCAGGTAAAGAAATCATGGAAGTATATCATTTACGAAATTATAATGCCATTGTGGGTAATATTCATCGACTGTATCAATCTATCTCTGACTTCCACTTCAATACAAAGAAAATTCCTGAATTACCCTCACAATTTGTAATGCAAGGTTTCGATTTCGAAGGCTTTCCCACCTTGATGGATGCTCTGATATTACACAGGTTAATCGAGAGCGTTTATAAAAGTAACATGATGGGCTCCACATTAAACGTTAGCAATATCTCGCATTATAGTTTATAAAAGCATCTTGCCCTGTGCTTGGCCCCCAGTGCAGCGAACGTTATAAAAACGAATACTGAGTATATATCTATGTAAAACAACCATATCATTTCTTGTTCTGAACTTTGTTTACCTAACTAGTTTTAAATTTCCCTTTTTCGTGCATGCGGGTGTTCTTATTTATTAGCATACTACATTTGAAATATCAAATTTCCTTAGTAGAAAAGTGAGAGAAGGTGCACTGACACAAAAAATAAAGTTATTACTGAGTAGTATTTATTTAAGTATTGTTTGTGCACTTGCCTGCAGGCCTTTTGAAAAGCAAGCATAAAAGATCTAAACATAAAATCTGTAAAATAACAAGATGTAAAGATAATGCTAAATCATTTGGCTTTTTGATTGATTGTACAGGAAAATATACATCGCAGGGGGTTGACTTTTACCATTTCACCGCAATGGAATCAAACTTGTTGAAGAGAATGTTCACAGGCGCATACGCTACAATGACCCGATTCTTGCTAGCCTTTTCTCGGTCTTGCAAACAACCGCCGGCAGCTTAGTATATAAATACACATGTACATACCTCTCTCCGTATCCTCGTAATCATTTTCTTGTATTTATCGTCTTTTCGCTGTAAAAACTTTATCACACTTATCTCAAATACACTTATTAACCGCTTTTACTATTATCTTCTACGCTGACAGTAATATCAAACAGTGACACATATTAAACACAGTGGTTTCTTTGCATAAACACCATCAGCCTCAAGTCGTCAAGTAAAGATTTCGTGTTCATGCAGATAGATAACAATCTATATGTTGATAATTAGCGTTGCCTCATCAATGCGAGATCCGTTTAACCGGACCCTAGTGCACTTACCCCACGTTCGGTCCACTGTGTGCCGAACATGCTCCTTCACTATTTTAACATGTGGAATTCTTGAAAGAATGAAATCGCCATGCCAAGCCATCACACGGTCTTTTATGCAATTGATTGACCGCCTGCAACACATAGGCAGTAAAATTTTTACTGAAACGTATATAATCATCATAAGCGACAAGTGAGGCAACACCTTTGTTACCACATTGACAACCCCAGGTATTCATACTTCCTATTAGCGGAATCAGGAGTGCAAAAAGAGAAAATAAAAGTAAAAAGGTAGGGCAACACATAGTATGAATACAAACGTTCCAATATTCAGTTCTCCGGTCAGAGATTTACCAAGGTCTTTCGAACAAAAACATTTAGCGGTTGTAGATGCATTTTTCCAAACATACCATGTCAAACCTGATTTTATCGCTAGGTCTCCTGGCAGAGTAAATCTGATTGGTGAGCATATAGATTATTGCGATTTTTCAGTTTTGCCATTAGCCATTGATGTGGATATGCTTTGCGCAGTTAAAATTTTAGACGAAAAAAATCCATCCATTACCTTAACAAATGCGGACCCTAAATTTGCTCAGCGAAAGTTTGATCTGCCTTTAGATGGTTCCTACATGGCCATAGATCCGTCTGTGTCGGAATGGTCGAATTACTTTAAATGCGGACTACATGTGGCACATTCATACTTGAAAAAAATTGCTCCGGAAAGATTTAATAATACACCCTTAGTAGGTGCGCAGATCTTTTGCCAGAGCGATATTCCTACTGGTGGTGGACTCTCATCTGCATTTACTTGCGCGGCAGCACTAGCCACAATTAGAGCCAATATGGGAAAAAATTTTGATATTTCCAAAAAAGACTTGACCCGCATCACAGCGGTTGCTGAGCACTATGTTGGAGTCAATAATGGTGGTATGGATCAAGCAACGTCTGTTTATGGGGAAGAAGATCATGCTCTATACGTAGAGTTTAGGCCAAAACTAAAGGCCACACCTTTCAAGTTTCCTCAATTGAAAAATCATGAAATCAGTTTCGTCATCGCCAATACTCTTGTAAAGTCTAATAAATTCGAAACTGCTCCTACAAATTACAATTTAAGAGTAATAGAGGTAACAGTTGCTGCCAACGCCTTGGCGACCAGATACAGCGTGGCCTTACCATCTCACAAGGACAATTCTAACTCAGAAAGAGGGAATCTAAGAGATTTTATGGATGCTTACTACGCCAGATACGAAAACCAAGCCCAACCATGGAATGGAGATATCGGAACTGGTATTGAACGTTTACTCAAGATGCTACAATTGGTAGAAGAATCTTTCTCGAGGAAAAAGAGCGGATTCACTGTACATGAAGCCTCTACGGCGCTAAACTGTTCACGTGAGGAGTTCACTAGAGATTACCTGACAACTTTTCCCGTCCGCTTCCAAGTCTTGAAACTATATCAAAGAGCTAAACACGTTTACTCCGAATCCTTAAGGGTGCTTAAGGCTTTAAAAATGATGACAAGTGCCACTTTTCACACGGACGAAGATTTCTTTACAGATTTTGGCCGACTAATGAATGAGTCCCAGGCCTCTTGTGATAAACTTTATGAATGTTCGTGCATAGAAACCAATCAAATATGCTCGATTGCCCTAGCAAATGGTTCTTTCGGCTCCCGTCTCACTGGCGCTGGTTGGGGCGGTTGCACTATCCACCTTGTTCCTAGTGGCGCTAATGGGAACGTGGAACAGGTACGAAAAGCACTAATCGAAAAATTCTACAATGTAAGATATCCGGATCTCACAGATGAAGAACTAAAAGACGCAATTATAGTTTCGAAGCCTGCCTTGGGTACTTGTTTGTACGAACAATAACACTAAACACCTTCTTGGAACAACCTTTAAATATTAAAAGTTTACTCATACCTCTTACACTCTATAAAGAAACAAGTTGGTGAGTCCAATAGAACCCATTCCAGCATCCGATGCAACCATAGCCCGGTTGATGCGAGTCAGAGTGGCTCCGCACACAGAGGTTATGTGACCATGGTAACCGTACACATTTTTCCACGGCAAGGAAGTGGCGCGAAAGAAGCACCGCCCTCCACGGATCACCCCATTTGGAAAAGAACGGAGACATAAAAAAAAATTACCTTCACGCCAGACTATGTATGACTCGTAGAAATCTAGCATCCGCGGAGCTATTTTAAGTTTCCGCGGATGCCTTTCGATCCTTTCCCAGTCGTCTGGTTCCGCGCACATATGACTAAATGTCCGCCCATTTCCGTTTAAATCCGTTTTCTATTTTCTTTAGGTCTTTCCATTGTATTCCCTGCAACCCCGCTGGGTATTGGTATTACTAATAGTGACTACGCAACATCAACATATAAAACAAATGATGAGTAGTGCCCCTCCCTCACCGCTATCGCCTCACCACTTTTTATGCTTGTATATGCTTGTAGATAAATAAATACCTAACGAAAACAATATATACGAACCTAGTGTATTTGTATCTTTTGTTTTTCAAGTTGAAGTGTTGCGAGGTCAAAAAAAAAAAAGCTCACTGTAGGATATAGGAGTTACTATATCACCAGTGCATTACATTCTCAGTGCATCCATCGTCTTCAACATTGATTATTTTCTCCTTCCATTGATTAGAGTTCAAGCTCCCTGAGAAAACGAAGGTATAGCGGACGTACCCGCAGAGACATAAAAAAAGAAAAACTATATCGAAGACCGAAAGCAGTAAAAAAGTGGATAGAATAACACAGCTACCAAAATACGTAAAGAGAATTCAGCTCTTGTGTCTTTGTTATATGGGTACAAGATATAAGAAACATAACTATTACATACGAAAATGTGCATGTTATCTATATCCTTCTTTATATAGATGCTGTTAACTTCTTTTTTTTTTTT